>CANTAL010000425.1:0-30000 GCA_947650365.1 Chamaelirium japonicum | reverse complement strand
ATAAACAAAATTCTAATGGCAACCCAAGTGGTTGGTAGTAGCAGTGTGGTGTATAGAGGGGGTTTTGCACATGTGCAAATGATGATACATCGGTGTTGTCGTGGTGAGTGCCGATCAATTGAAGGTTAGAACTGGCTAGCACTGACTTTGCTGATACCAACAAGTTTAGGTCTATGATCAGTTGGCATTGAAGGAGCAAGGCGACAAGATTTGTTAGGGTTTAGACGGGGAGGAAGAGTAGGAAGGAAGATGATGATGATGGGGTGTTGTCATCTTCCTTCCTCTGCAACCTGTCTCCTTCTTCCTCCTCCCTCCTCCCTCCTCCACCCTTCTTTAGCGTCCTGCCTCCTTTTCTTCCACGGTTTAGGGTTTATA
The DNA here is from genome assembly GCA_947650365.1 of Chamaelirium japonicum. NCBI lineage: Eukaryota > Viridiplantae > Streptophyta > Magnoliopsida > Liliales > Melanthiaceae > Chamaelirium > Chamaelirium japonicum. The sequence goes on along the minus strand of CANTAL010000425.1, from coordinate 29,625 downwards.
TAGGAAAGAAAAGGAGGAAGGAGGGAGGAGGAGGAGGAAGGAAGGAAGGAAAAATGAGGAGGGAGGAGGGGAGGGCGACGTGATGGGCTAGGGCATATGCGGGGTGGATGAGGAGGAGGAAGGACAAGAAGGAGTAAGGAGGACAGTGGGTTTGGTTAGGGTTCAGATGAGGAGCAAGAAGGAGGATGGTGGCGGGATGGGCAAGGGTTTAGACGCCGAGAAGGAGGAGGAGGAGGAGGAGGATGAGAAGGAAGAAAGGAAAAGACGATGAGATGTGTTAGGGTTCAGATGAGGACGAGTAGGAAGGAATAGAAGGAGGAAGGAAGGCGATAACATGATGTATTAGGATTCAGACGAGGAGGAGGAAGACATGGCCACATGCGATTGCGGCTAGGATTTTGAGAATGCTATTTTGGACTCCTCTCATCTCATTTATTGGTTTGCCTATGAGATCCTATGTCCAATAATATAATGATTAATTATGAATTAATAAATTGTGCTAATCCAAATTATTAAACCAGATACATCCCCACATACTATAAATGATCATATCTTTTGATCCAGCGCCCGATCGATGTAAAACTGGATCATAATGAAAGCTAAAAAAAATATATAATATGTAGAAAAAATAAATAAACAATCGACTAACTCGATTTTTGAGCACAACAGCAAGCAACTTTCTATTATATAGAAAATGGTGCTGATATGGTAGTTGTCTGCATCATAAGAGCATCTCCAACCGGCTCCGTAGAGGAGCTCTGAAGGCCGACGTGGACCTCCGAAGCACATCCCGGGCTCCAACCGGCTCCGAAGAAATGTCCTAAGGCCTACGTGGCATGCCACGTAGGCCACGTGCCCCCCGGACCTCCGAAGGCCTCCACATACAACAGAGGTCCTTCGGAGCCTCCGAGTGAATATAAAATTCTGGATTTTTGTAAAAAACCCCCCGGACCTTTCAGAAATTATTTTATATATATATATGAAATCATCACTTTTCAACGGCTACAATTTATCCGATCGAGGAGCAACGGCTACATTTTGGACCGTTGCCCCTAATTCCAATGTTTGTGATTATTTAAAAAAAAAGAATAGGTTAAAAAATTCTAAAAATTATATTTTTTTTTTTGAAAATCTATAAATACCCCCTTCTACCCATCATTCTTCATCCTTCCACCATTCTTCATTCTCCCACCCCATTTCAAAATAAATTGTGATTTTTTCCACCCACCTACTAGCATATGGATCCGTATCAAAATTTTTCTTACTCTCAATTCCTCACCGGTGATGAATCGGCCTTCAATGCATACATGAGTAGCGATCGAGTCGATGGGAACCCGATGTTCTCAATTCCGGAGAAGGAGGCAACGACGCAAGGAGAGGCATCATCCGAACAAGCATCGATCGTGGGGAAAAAGAAGTCTTACAAGCGGGGAGGAAACTGGACCATCCCCGAGGATAGATTGCTCGTGCCCGCATGGCTCAACACGAGCCAAGATGCAATCCAAGGTATCGGTCAACCACGACTTCATTTTTGGGCAAGAATTTTTGAATATTACAGCAAGTACAATACCCACTGTACGTTCGAACGAACCCAAAGCCAGATGATGCATCGATGGTCGGCCATTCAAATATCGGTCAACAAATTTTGCGGGTGTGTTAGCCAAATCGAAGGACGACCGAGATCTGGTACCGGACTTGTTGACCAGGTAAATACTTATTAGCGAGTGATTTTGTTTAAATAGTTATACCGTCTATGATTTTAATTTATTTTAAATTATTTATGTAGCTAGCAGATGCAAAACTTCTTTACAATAACCTCTACCATGAATCATTCAAATTCGAGCATTACTGGGTGGAGCTACGACATCAGCAAAAATGGATACAGCAAACACAATCCTGGAATCAAGTAAGGACAGAGCCGAGGAGAGGGAAGGAGTCTGATTCATCACCAAACACCTCCTCTCCAGCAACCCCAGATGTTATGAGCCTCGGGGATGAAGATGACGGGCCTACCGAGATGCAAAGGCCGGAGGAGAGGAAAGCAGCAAAATTGGCAAGGAAGCGTAAAGGTCAGGTGGTAATCGATGGAGGAAGCAGCGAATCCGCCTCCAACCTATTCAGGGAGGCATTCGCATGGATGAAGATGGATAAGGAACAGTCCAGGAAGGAGGAAAGAGAGAAGGGATAAGAATACCGAAAACGCAACTATGGTCGAAGTCGCAAAGTTGCAAGCACAAACCGAGTCTTAAAAGGAAGCACGAAAGCAACAGAAATTTGATGATGCGATCATGATGAAGGATCTCACGGGGCTCTCACAGGTAGAGCGAGATTATTTCGAACTACGCAAGGCTGAGATTCTAGCTCGAAAAGGGTACAGAGGTCTTTGAAGTGTAATATGTAGTAGCTTTAATTAGAGATATGACTTTCTTGAATTACTTAAATGTTGTAATTTTCAGTAGATTGTATTAGGTGTTGAACTCTTTTAGCATTCAATAAAAGTACTTTTATTATTGAAATTGAAAGCGCGTACAAGAACTTGAATAAGTTCGAGACAATTACATTAAAATAAAAAAACATTATCTTAAACTGAGATCCCTTGAGTTGCCACAAATGCTCTATCAAATCATTTTGAAGTTGGTCGTGGGTTTCCCTGCTCTTTATCCGATGATGGTTCTGGATAAACTCCATCAGATGCACCGTGTGCTCGTGAGAAGCTTCTACTGTTGGCGTTACATCGGGGATATCAAAGTCGAAATCGTGGTGAAGATCTCGTTCATCTTCAACAATCATATTATGCATTATAATGCAGGCTGTCATAATGTCTATAAGCATATTCGGCTGCCAAAAACGTGCCGGTCCTCTTACTATCGCAAATCGGGCTTGCAACACTCCGAAAGCTCGCTCGATATCCTTCCGTGCCCCCTCTTGCTGTTGAGCAAAATACTTATTTTTGTTTCCTCGAGGTGCTGGGATGGTCTTCACTAGTGTTGACCATGAGGGGTAAATCCCATCGGCGAGATAGTATCCCATATTATAGTCATGGTCATTGATTGTAAAATTACATGGGGTAGCTCTTCCCTCTGCAAGTTGTCTGAAGACCGGTGAACGATCGAGGACGTTGATATCATTGTGCGACCCTGGCAGCCCGAAGAAGGAGTGCCAGATCCATAGATCTTTGCTAGCTACAGCTTCTAAAATAATTGTTGGCTCATGAATATGGCCAGTGTACATACCTTGCCAAGCTGTTGGGCAGTTCTTCCACTTCCAGTGTATGCAATCAATGCTTCCGAGCATGCCTGGAAACCCTCGTTGTTCACCTTCTGCGAGGAGTCGTGCAACATCTTCGTTATTGGGTGAACGAAGATACTCCTCCCCAAAGACGTTGATGACCGCTCGAACAAACCTCTGCAAGCTCTCGATCGAAGTACTTTCTCCGATCCGAACGTAGTCATCCACGGAATCGGCGGATGCTCCATACGCGAGTATCCGCATAGCGGCGGTAGTCTTTTGAAGACTGGATAGTCCTAATCTTCCAGCATTGTCCCTCTTTTGGACGAAGTAGTTGTCGTGGTCCACGATTGCATCGTGGATCCGCAGGAAGAGAGGACGACTCATCCTGAATCTCCGTCGGAACTGATAAGGAAGGTAAGTTGACTGATCGGCGAAGTAATCCTGGAATAGCCGATTATGGCCTTCCAGTCTACTACGATCAAGCATGGCGTGGCCTGGTACAGAGCCGCGTCTTCTACGTCGGCGTGAACTTTCAGCTTGCTGCTCTTCCTCGCACGCGGTGGCTCCCAGAAGAAATAACATTCTACGGGTGGAGCTATCGTCGCTGTTGCTCGACGTGCTGTCGGTGGGGCTCAAACTGGACATGGTGTTTGGAGAGTGGATGGTTTGGACAAAGCTTGAATTTGTGATGGTGTGATAAGAGAAGCCTCATCTTTATATAAAAAAATTTCCAACGGATAGATATCTATCCGTTGGTGGTGGTAATGCATGCCACCTTGCTTGTTGTGCCCAACGGATAGAAATCCATCGGTTTGGTTCTTGAAATGCGAGCCACCTCTCATATCGTGCCCAACGGATAGAAATTTATTAGTTTATCCCTTTGAAATACGTGTCATCTTGCAGATCGTGTCTAACAGATAGAAGTCTATCTGTTCGGCTTTTGGAATGTGTGTCGATTCGTAGATCGTGCCCGACAGATAGAAATGAATTGTTTATGGTGGATATGTGAGCCACGTTGCGGATCATTGTGGGTGCAAATTTTGGCAGAAGTTTACCAACTACCACGGGACCCACCGGCCCTGCCTGGTGGTCCCACGAAGACTACCACGGGACCCACCGGCCCTGCCTGGTGGGCCCACGAAGACTACCACGGGACCCACCGGCCCTGCCTGGTGGGCCCACGAAGACTACCACGGGACCCACCGGCCCTACCTGGTGGTCCCACGAAGACTACCACGGGACCCACCGGCCCTGCCTGGTGGGCCCCCGAAGACTGCAGCGGGACCCACCGACCCTGCCCGGTGGGCCCAAGAGCCTGTGGAATCCCCCCGGGAGACGGTAGCAGGGTCCACCAGCTTTACCTGGAGGATCCCCAGATACGGCAGCAGAAACCGCCATTTGCCCCGGAACTCCTCCCCGGGAAGTCTATAAATAGCAGAGCCTTCGAATGTAAATGGATCGGACTCTCAGTTCTAAAACCAGAGCTCTGAGATTTCCAACTTCCCATCTACCATCTCTCTTTGATCTTCTTCTCTCCTTCGAAGAGATCAGAGTGTTTCTAGTGATACTCGGCCTGTCGAGATCACTTCGACATAAGTGTTAGTGAATTCGGGTTGCTCCCTATAGCACGGAGACGTAGGCTTCGGCTGAACTCCGAGATCACCTCTTGTGTCTACTCTCTGATTGCATATCTCTTTCTATTGACATATCAAAAGGCTTCAACTTCAATCAACAGATCGACCAATGATCTTCGACGTCAACTTCAACTCCAATTGACTGGTGCTGCGAAAGTCTTCGGGTTGGCACGAAGATTTTCCCCCACAGTTTGGCGCCGTCTGTGGGATACGATCAAAAAGTCCAACTCTCCGCTACTACTTGATCGGTTGAACCTACAACCAATCTTGAAAGTCAAACTTCCTCGCCCTCTCGGTTGATCAGACAACTGAACGGCAATCTCGTTGTACCTTTTGCTCTCTGAATGGCAAGGACGAAACATCAAGGTCAACCAGAAGGAAGTAACACTCAACAACAACCTCGTCCTGAGACTCGTTCAATGAGTCAAAGACTCAACTTCGGACAGCCCCTTCCTGTCCCCGAGATGGGGGTTCGTTCAGGGAGTGGCAAATCTGTCGATCGACCTATCGCCCACCCCGCGCGACAGTCGATTGGGCAAACAACACCCGCTCCTGCTGAAGACCCTCCATCGACCTACCAAATCTCTGCAGTCGACTTCCAGCTGCTTCAATTGGCAAAGCAGAATGCCACCCTCACTGCTGAGAGAGATGCTCTGAAGAAGGCAGCCTCCGAGGCTGGAATCGCTCTTCCAATCCCCTCCACAAGCGAGAGAGTCGATCTTCCTCGACATTCCATCCACTCCGAACAACGGAGGTCAATGGGTATTACTGCCCTCGAGAGGATTCGACGTGATCCAACTCCCTCTGCTACCCCCTGGAAGCAAAGTGTTTGGGATCGCCTCGAAGACGAGTCTTCCCAATCGTCTTCTGGCCGCAACTGCGACAAGAGGACACCTTCAAAACTCAACATACCAAGGAGGCACCAAATGAAAGGTGCTCCTTCAAAGAGTCGAGTTTCCCCTTCCATTCCACTTCAGCGTGGACTTGGATCGGACCTCCGACATCGACTTCAACCGGCAAATACTACAATGCCCGAGCAAGACCTTGCGATCTTGCCTCTTGACCCACCTCTAGGTCGAGGACATGGTCGCAGGGATGGCTATTCCTCTGCCGGACCTCTACATCGAAGTCTCTTTGAGACAACATTTCCAAGGGGATGGAAAACTCCAATCCTCCCCAAATTCAACTGCATCAGAGGAGATCCTACTCTCCACATCCTTGCCTTCAAGCAAACCTTAACGCCACACGAAGAAGAAAACAATGTGCTCTGCCGCACCTTCGCAGGAAGTCTCGATGAACCGTCGCTCGACTGGTATCATAATCTCCGAGCTGGGTCCATCACCCAGTTCGATGTTTTAGCTAAACTCTTCGTGCAGCATTATCAGCTTAATCTGAAGCCCGAGAAGAAGCTGGACTCTCTCTATCGGCTGAGGATGGGTGCTGACGAGACTCTCCGAAGTTTCACTAGGAGATTTCGCAACGAGCACGCTGCCCTCTCTGGAAGACATCTGGATGATGAAGCCATCATGTTGGCTTTCCAGAACGCTCTCCGATTCGATCTACACATTTACAACGACTTCATCCGCAATCCCCCTCCTTCTCTGGGTGCAATGTTTGATCGAATCCAGAGAGAGATCGAGGTGGAAGACGATCAAGTCGCTCGGAAAGGGCGAGAAACGAAGAGAAGGCCTGCTGAAAGAGAAGCTCCTAAGTATGCTGCAAAGGCTCACAATGCTGAAGCAGCAGCCCCTCCGGCCAACAAGCGATCAAAGAATGACGGGCGTCGATCTCCAACGAAAACCACTTTCACCGAGTGGAATATGCCGGTTGAACAGATACTTGATCGCATTCAACATGAGGAATTCCTTCGGAGGCCCAATCCTCTTCAGCCAAACTCCAAATTCACAGCAGACAAAACAGTCTACTGCGAATTCCATCGAAGTCACGGCCACTCCACCGACCGGTGCTATCGGTTGAAGTTCCATCTTGAAGACTTACTGCGAGAGGGCCACCTTCAAGAATTCGTCAACAACGGGCACGATCAACGTCGAACCTCTGCAAAGGGGAAAGAAGTGTGTTGGATACATCAAATCTCCTCTGACCGGCAACCTATCTCTGTGAATGCCAATGTCTTTGGCATTCATGGATCATTGCACAACCAAGCAGTGACCGGGAAAGAAGTCGATCGGCAAATTCGGTGCATCTTCCATGTTCGATCTACTGCAAATAAAGAAGATATCTGGATCGAGAAGCCCATCGAAGGTCTTGTTTGGCCGTCCATCGTCTTCAACGACACCGATTTTCAAGGAGTTCATACTCCACATCGAGACCCCCTGGTTTTGAAACTCGTCATCGACGGAAGCACCGTCAATCGGATCCTCATCGACACCGGGAGTTCTATCGATATTATGTTCTCAGACTGCTTCAAACGTCTGGGACATAAATATCAAAGCCTCGACGTCGTCCCGACCGTGATCACTGGCTTCAACGGCGAACAAAGCATCACGGTGGGCGAATCGAGATTCACTCTGGACCTCAGCCGAGAGACTCGAGTCTCGGTGAGGTTCGCCATTGTCGAAGGGGTCTCCAGTTACAACGCCATCCTCGGGCGACCATTCCTCCATCAGATCAATGCCATCTCCTCTTCTTATCATCAACTACTCAAGTTTGCAACTGGAGAAGGCATCGTCTGCATTCGAGGTGATCAGCAATCTGGAAGATCTTGTGAGGCTGCTGCGGCTAAGACAGATCGAAAGATCAACATTGCTCCTCCAAAGCGGCCGCGAGATGAAGCTGGTCCCTCTTCCAAATAGCAATCAAAGGAGATTCCGCTGACCGAACCTCCACCAATCGAATGGGAAACATCACCTTCAATTGAAGAAATCATCCCTATCAACATTGGCAGTGGAGATCTCCCTCGACAAACATTTATTGGTACCGGTCTTAGCGACGCAGAAGTGCAAGACATGGTATCCTTCCTCCAGTCCAATATCGACGTCTTCGCCTGGTGTTTCGAAGACATGCCTGGTATCAATCCAGATGACGCTTGTCACCGACTTGCAATCAAAGAAGAGGTGAAGCCTGTCAAGCAAAAGCCACGTACCATCCGACCAGAGCTACAAGTTGCTGTTCAAGAAGAAATCACCAAGCTACTCGCAGCAGGCTTCATACGTGAAGTAGAGTATCCTACTTGGATCTCTAATATTGTTGCTGTTCTGAAGAAGAATGGGAAAGTCCGAGTCTGCATCGACTTCACCAACCTCAACAAGGCTTGTCCCAAAGACCCGTTTCCCATGCCAAGGATCGATAGACTCGTCGACGCCACTGCTGGCCACGAGCTATTATCTTTCATGGATGGGTATTCTGGATACAATCAAATTCCACTTCATCCAGACGATCAAGAGAAGACTTGCTTCGTGTCTAGCCGAGGTCTCTACTGCTACAATGTAATGCCGTTCGGCCTCAAAAATGCTGGATCTACCTATCAAAGGCTAGTCACCAAGATGTTCGAAAATCAGATCGGTCGCAACGTCGAAGTATATGTCGATGATCTCCTTACCAAGAGTTCCGTTCGAAGCAAGCATCTTTCCGATCTGGCGGAAACCTTTCAGGTTCTTCGAAAATATCGTATGAAGCTCAATCCAGCCAAGTGCGCTTTCGGAGTTCAATCTGGCAAATTTTTGGGTCATCTTGTGACCAGGAGGGGTATTGAAGCCAATCCCGATCAAATTCGAGCTATTCTCGACATGCCATCACCTACCAATCGAAAGGAGGTGCAGCGACTCACTGGAAGACTTGCTGCCCTCAATCGGTTCATCTCAAAGTCTTCTGACAAATATAAACCTCTCTTCGACAAACTACGAAAGGTGGATACTTCAGGGTGGAGTCCGATTTGTGAAGAAGCATTTCAAAGCATCAAGAAATATCTGGTGCAAGCTCCTATCTTGATGGCTCCACTTCCAAAAGAAGACTTATGGCTCTATCTCGCCGTAACTAATCAAGCAATCAGTGCAGTCTTAGTCAGTAGAAGAGAAGGCTTCGAGCATCCAGTCTATTATATCAGTCACACTCTTCTTCCGGCTGAAACTCGCTATTCAAAAACTGAGAAGGTCATCCTAGCCTTACTCACTGCATCGCGTCGCCTTCAACCATACTTCGTCTCTCACCAGATCACTGTCATTTCAGAACACTCGCTCAAAGATATCATTGACAAAGCTGGTCGAGCTGGTCGAATGACCAAATGGGTGATCGAAATGAGCTCCCTGGGGATTCAGTTCGAATCTCGCACTTCTATCAAAGGTCAAGCTATTGCTGATTTTCTAGCTGATTTTCCAGTTGAAGACCCCATCACATGGGAAGAAGATGTCGACATGCGTTTGGAAGATGACGACAATACTCCGAACAATCTTGCAACAAAAATTGATCCAAATCTCGAAGCTACTGCTGCAACTCCTCCATGGAAGCTTTATACTGATGGAGCTTCAAGTTTGATCGGTTCGGGAACTGGGATAGTATTGATATCCCCCGAACTTGATCATCTCCAGAAGGCCACTCTCCTCGGATTCACTGCCACCAACAACGAAGCCGAATACGAAGCACTCGTTTCTGGACTCGAGATGGCAAAATCCCTGGGGGTAGATCGAATCATCATCTACAGCGACTCCCAATTGATCATAAGGCAAATCAATGGAGAGTACACAGCTCGCGAAGAAAGAATGCAACTCTACTTGGCCTTAGTACGACGTCTTCAACAAAGTTTTATTGATGCTGAATTCAGTCAAATCCCCCGAGCAGAGAACCGAGAAGCAGATGCCTTAGCCAATGCTGCCTCAGTTCTTGGAGACTCACTCGGAGGAAGGCAAATACAGATCAATTATCAAGAAGTGCCCAAGACCACCCCCGATCAACAGATCCTTACTACTACAAAAGAATCTGGGGGTGGAGATCAGCTTGAAGACTGGAGACGATCAATTTTCGACTTCTTCAAGCATGGCAAAATGCCGGAAGATCCAAATCAAGCCCGAAAACTTCAAAGGAAGCTCCCATGCTACATTCTGCAAGGAGAATTATATTTCAAATCCCACAATGGGATATTGCTCAAATGCCTTGGCCCAGAGCAAGCAAAGGCAATCCTGGTTGATATCCACTCTGGAGCTTGTGGAAATCATTCGGGAGGAAGATCTCTTGAAGCCAAGACGAAACTACAAGGGTACTACTGGCCAACAATGGCAAGGGATGCTCAACAAGTTGTTCAAAGGTGCGAACCTTGCCAACGACACGCTCGAGCTATCCATCTCCCTGCAGATGAGCTTCACCAACTATCAAGCCCCTGGCCTTTCCATCAATGGGGGTTAGATTTCCTGGGTCCTTTCCCTTCAACTCCGAGCAAGAAGAAGTATCTATTGCTGGCCACTGATTACTTCACCAAATGGGTTGAAGCTGTGCCCCTCTTCCGAGAGACTGACGACGAAGTGATCAAATTCATTCGGCACAACATCTTCTCAAGATTCGGCACACCTCAAGTTCTCGTTGCTGACAATGGAGCTCAATTTGACTCTGACAAATTCCGAGAGTTCTGTCTGAACAACGGTATCAAGCTATTCTATTCAACTCCAAGGTACCCTCAATGCAATGGCCAAGCAGAAGCCTCCAATAGAGCTATCCTTGGTATACTCAAGAAGAAACTCAACGACAAGAAAGGATTGTGGGAACAGGTCCTACCTGAAGTTCTTTGGGGGTATCGCACAACTCCGAGAAGATCAACAGGGTTCTCACCTTTCCTTCTGACATATGGATCGGAAGCAGTACTCCCAACAGAAAATATATCAAGTACTCTGAAGACTAGAGCAGTTGAAGAAGGGATCAATGAAGAACTTCGGATCAATGACCTAGACTTCTCCGAAGAATTACGAGATCAAGCATCACTTCGTGTGGCCAAGTACCAACAAAAAATCAAAAGAGCCTACGATGAGAAAGTCTATAAGAGACAGTTCCCAGTGGGCAGTCTAGTTCTCAGAGCAGTTTTCTACAACACCAAAGAGCACAGCAGTGGGAAGCTTGCTCCCAACTGGGAAGGCCCATATATTGTTGAATCAGTAGGAGGCAAAGGTTCATACAGACTGATCACACCAGAAGGAGACAGATTGCCTCGAGCTTGGAATTCTAAACATCTCAAGTTGTTCTATCCATGATGTAAATTCTATAATGAATAAAGATCTTTCGTTCAAGCGTTCAAATGTGCAAGTGTTCAAATTTTCAATTCAAGTTCTGAAGCAGTTTCAAGTTATCCATATTCAAATTATCAGGTCTTTTAACAAGTTTGGGTGTTAGAGTTGCGACTCAACCCCTTACTAGCAAATGTTAAAAACTGACCATATTCAAGTTACCAGGTCTTTTAACAAGTTTGGGTGTTAGAGTTGCGACTCAACCCCTTACTAGCAAATGTTAAACTGACTTTCAAATTTCAATATTCAATTTCAATCAATTTCGATATCGTTTAACATGTTTGGGTACTTGAGTTGCGACTCAACCCCTCACATACAAGTGTTACACGAATTCCAATTCAATATTCAAGTTTCAAGTTTGGGTAATCGAGTTGCGACTCGACCCCTAATATTCAAAAGATTGCATCTATTCTAATGCTATCCAGAACATGGCATTCAAAGACATTCAACTCAAGAAATCCAATTTTCAAACACCAAAGAGATATCTTCTATTATCAAAATGTGCCAGGTACAAGAGTGAGCTGCTACATTTCAAGAGTTTACAAGTATCAAACAACGACAGAAAAGACGACAGAAGATCTCAAGGCTTGACCACACTCTGCACACGCGACTTCTCCCCCTCAGATCCAGCACGAGCTTTGCTCGCCGCTGATGCCTTGGAGGATCGGACACTGTCAACATGGACCCTGAGTGCTTCTGCTGCCTTCTCAGCTGTTTCCCTGTAGCTCTGACACTCACTCCGCATATGCTCCAGCTCCTTCTTATGAGTCTCTGCTGAAGCAGCAAGTTGAGCCTCCAGCTCCTTTATTCGAGCCGCACGATCGAAGCCCAAGTTCTCGATCCTGAAAAATCGTTTCTTCAAATCTTCAAGCTCGTGACCCCGGGCCTCGTATCCATTCTGCCAGCCCTTGCTCTCCAACTTTTCCTTGCGAAGGGCCTCGGTCTTGGCCTTCAATGCCTCCTTCTTTGAGGATAGAGCCTCCCTCAGCTTATCCCTCTCCTCGCTTACGACCTCCAGTGCGGCAGCTAAGCGGGATACTTCAGCTGAAGCTTCTTTTGCTCCCGCCTTCATGGAGAGCTTGGTTGCGACATTCAAAACTGCTGAGTTCTGCACAAAAACTAAAGAGTTAGAATTATTCTGAAGATACAACTCAGATGATCGGTCGAGCAGATGCACTTACCACCAGTTCGAGCCTGTCGAAAGCTTCATCCAGAGTAGCCCCTGGAAGATTGCAGAGTTTCCGGATCACAGCTGTGGGGTGGTTGATGTCAACATCACCCAAACTCTTCATCTTCGGGGTCGAGCCAACAGGCACACCTGCAATCAACACGAGAGGTCAAAATGTCAGATTATTTCCAAGCTTCAAAGGCAAAACAATAAAAGCGAGTTAGCACAATTACCTGAGGCTTCAACCCTCGGCTCCTTACCCTTCCGGCGATCGGAGCCTCCCTGAGGAGTCAACTTCTCCTGAATAGGAGTCGGCGCTGATTGAGGTTGAGGAGCCCCATCACCCACGCGACTTTCCCTCTCCAAATGAATAGGGGAGGGAGTATCCCGAGGAGGTGAGACTCTTTCTTCCTCTTGTGGCTCGCCTGGCTGGATGAGTCCCGCCACCATGGCAGCCACCTCCTCAGCCAGAGACCGAGAGGGGGGTGGGGGTTGTTCAACCTCGATACCCCCGCTCGTTGTCGCTCCTTCGAGACGGGGTACTTCAGGTGGAATTTGATCGAGGGGTGTGGGGTTGCTTCCAACCCCACCACTCCTCGACAATTTTATTTTGAAGCGCAGCGGCTTCTTCAATTCATTGAACTTGTAAGTGGGAACCACCTTTGGGCCATCACCTTCTGTATCGATGATTTCTTCCATTTGACGGGCTTTAACCTCGTCAATAGGAATAGGAAGTGAATCTTCCCCTGCTGCACCACCAGTGGGGGTGGGAGGAATTTCTTCCTCACCACCCCCATTCTCACCATCTCCACCAGAGGGGGTGGAAGAAAGATCATTTTCACCGTCCCCATCCTCGTCTTCGCCATTGCCACTGTTATCGTGGCTGACATTCTCGGTCTCTTCGTCTTCCTCGTCGCTCCCCTTCTTTTCTTTTTCTTCTTCATCTTCTTTTTTCTTTCCTTGGTCTTCATCTTCCTTTTGCTTGATAAGGGTTTTTCTTTTCTTCTTCACTGGGCCTCTTTGGATCACCAGTTTCTCCTCCACAGTAGGCAATCGGCGCCTTGCAGTATAAATTTTCTTCTCGGCCCGAATCTTCCGGATGATCTTACCCGAATGAGGATCCTCCTCATAGTCAGAGTATAGAACTTCGTTATCCTCATATCTATCTCGCGATCGGTGGAGGAGATTGGCCTTGCCATATCTCACGGGGCAGTTGGAGAACTGCTTCCACGACCTGGTTCCGCAGGTCAACTCAAGAAATAAGTTGTCGATAGCTCCAGCCCTCTCGGAGGTCCAGGCGAAGATGCCTCCCTCGCAATACATCCTCACTGCGTCGTGCACTTCGTTTCGGGGGGTATCAGGCACTGAGATGGGTGTCCATGCACCAGTAACAGAGATGGGCCAATCTGTGTATAATTTGTCCGAAGGAACTGTGTCGGTTAGCGGGCGCAGCGGAGATACACCGGTCAAGTTGTAGAACGGACTGTCCCTCCTGTAAGCCCATCGATAGTGGAAGAAAAAATATCCAAGCTCGATCCGAGCAACTTCACCTTCTGGAATGCTGGAGTAGCATGCCTTCAAGTCCTCCTGAAAATCTGACTCTACGCGGCAGAATGCGTAGATAATTCTCCAAGCGTTCCCAGTGACCTGCCCCGGGCAAAGGCCAGAAGTGTTCAATAACCTTGCCGCGAAGGGTGGCAAAGGTAGACGCAGACCGCAGTTGAGTTGGCCGATGGTCACAATGGTTCCCATGACCTTTTCATTACTAGCAAAGCTGGTGAAGACGGTCTTCTTGTCGATGCCGAATGCAGTCTGGATACTGGGGAGCGAAGGCTGCACCTTTCCTTCGGTAAAGTAAGAGAGAAGTGTTTGCCACTTCTTTCTCTTTGCATCCGTGAATTCCCCACCGGTATTGTACACGTACTCAGTTTCCTCTGACAGAGACATGAGCGGGCCCAGAACAAACTTTACCTTAGGGATGTACTCTGGCCTTGATGGCGCCGAAGCAAACCCTACTCCTTGGTGTCTTTTGCCCAGCTGTCCGAGTTCGGCAAGCACGGCCTTGCCCTTGCCACGACCCTTCGGAGGGGATGGAACCTCAACAATCTCCTTCCCTTTCCTCTTCGAAGGGACCCCGCCAGACTTCTTCGAACTTCCAGAAGACGCCATCTGATCGATCGAGCAAGAGCAGAAATCGGGAGCAAAAGAGTCTGGACTTCGAAAAATTTTGGAAGCGTGAGGCAAAAATGACAGCCAGTGAAACTTATATACCCAGGGTAAACCAGGTACGCAAATCGAGAAGACACGTGTCTTCACCATATCAAATCGCGTGTTTTTGTAGGAACACTGTAGACACACGAATTTCGTCGGACCCGGACCCGACTTACATGTGCCGACGTGGATGCAAACCCGACGCGCTCGGACCCGGACCCGACTCAAAGGCCCCTACGTGGATGCAAACTCGACACGCGGACCCGACTCGCACGCGCCGATGCGGACCCGGACCCCACTTCAAGAGGGGCCGGCCCCTACTAGAGTCCGAACCCCATAGGGCCGGCCCTAGTGGGGACCGAACCCCATGAGGGGGGCCGGCCGGCCCTGCAAGGAAAGAAAAGAAAAGAAAGAAAAGAAAAAGGAAAGAAAAGAAAGGAAAGAAAAGAAAAAGGAAAGAAAAGGAAAGGAAAGAAAAGAAAGAAAAGGAAAAAAATACCGCCATGCGCGGGGGGAGGTAGCGTATGACGTCTGCACACACGCGGATCTGCGCCGATCCCTCGATCCGACGCACAAGACGAAGCGCCCGATCGCCATCGATTTCGTGCGCAAAGTCCAGCCATAATTGCACCCGCCAGAAAAGGAAAACAACTAAATGTTATTCCCCTCATCAATGGATGAATAAAATCCGGGTAATTATGAGAGAGATACAAAAGGGATTTAAAATTAAAAAGTTCCCATATCTCTCTCCCCACCTCTTTGCCTATAAATAGAGGGGGTGGGGGAAGGAAAAAATGGTCGGGAAATTGAAGACGAAACGCCAGAGCTCTGCAGAAGAGGAGACGCTTCTTCATCGACCCAAGGCTTCACGAGGCACAGTCAAGCCTGTCCCGAGGGATCGGCTTACTGAAAGTCCTCATCAATGTGAAGACCCTTGCACACGAAGATCATCCCTTCGACTCCGTGCACGAAGAAGAAAGCTCGGAGAAGAAGAACCCTTCGACTCCGAAGACGCCAGAAGCAAAGGCCGGAGAAGAAGAGGAGCGGCACTACCCCGTCGTCTCCAACAAGCTTCGACTCCGATCAAGCCCAAAAGCCCGGAGAAGAAGAGGAGCGGCACTACCCCATCGTCTCCAACAAGCTTCGACTCCGATCAAGCCCAAAAGCCCGGAGAAGAAGAGGAGCGGCACTACCCCGTCGTCTCCAACAAGCTTCGACTCCGATCAAGCCCAAAAGCCCGGAGAAGAAGAGGAGCGGCACTACCCCGTCGTCTCCAACAAGCTTCGACTCCGATCAAGCTCAAAAGCCCGGAGAAGAAGAGGAGCGGCACTACCCCGTCGGCTCCAACAAATCCTCGATCCCGATCAAGCCCCAAAGCCCGGAGGAGAGAAGCGAAGCGTCATCACCCCGTCGTCTTCGACTAACGCCT
The DNA here is from genome assembly GCA_947650365.1 of Chamaelirium japonicum. Classification (NCBI taxonomy): domain Eukaryota; kingdom Viridiplantae; phylum Streptophyta; class Magnoliopsida; order Liliales; family Melanthiaceae; genus Chamaelirium; species Chamaelirium japonicum. The sequence continues at coordinate 13,728 of CANTAL010000425.1, read as the reverse complement.
GCCCCATCCACGAAGAAGAAAGCCTGGAGCAGATCGTCTGAAGCGTCGCTACCCCGTCGTCTTCATCAACAAAAGTCGACGCTACAACCGTCGCACGGAGACCGTCGCTACCCTCGTCGTCTTCATCAACAAAAGCCGACGCTACAACCGTCGCACGGAGACCGTCGCTACCCTCGTCATCTTCATCAACAAAAGCCGACGCCACAACCGTCGCACGGAGATCGGTGCTACCCCCACCATCTTTGAAAGCATTCTTCGACTCCGATCACGCCAAAGAAGCCCGGAGAAGAAGAGAAGTCCAGTCGATACGTAAACCGTCGAAGCACCGGAGAAGTAGCCCACGTCGTTCGAAGAAGAAGATCGAGTTGACGCCAAAGCTAAAGCCAACGCAAGAAGCCAAACAAAGCCCCAGTAAAGCCCGCGCCAAAGCAACGCAAGTGCCAAAGCCAAGCGACTACGCCGGCCACGAGCAAAAGCACCGCACGTTCTAGCCGATACGACGCGAAGTCCGGAAGAACGAAAGCATCGCAAGTCTCTCCCAGCTACGTCCAAGTGCAAGCGCCGAAGCAAAGCAAAAGCCAGAGCCACGCCGGAGCAAAGCCAAAGCCAAAAAGCCAAAGCCAAAGCCAACGCCAAAAGCTAGATCGACGCCGCGAACCGACGATCAAGGACACCGAGGTCAAGCAAGGAAAGAGGAAGACGCGAAGACCGAGGAACGAAGCCGAAAACCCCCTAGCCGAGAAAGCGCGAAGCACGGAAGGGACAAAGCAACGGTGGACATTCCTTAGCCTCTCCAAAACCCTCTCCCTGTAAAACCCCTGTCCTGGGCAGCCCCTTCAGAGCTCTCGTACGAACACCACGTGGAGACGCGGATCAAAGGGATCCCCCAGAAGATCTTTCCCACAATCCCCTGATCAAAACTCGCCGCAACCCGGACTCGCTACACCCGAGCAACCCGGGTCCCGGCCACAATTGTAATCTCGTATGATTCGCAATAAAGACGACCCGCGCTTTTTTCCGCGTCCACAGATTTCTGGCATGCCCGGTGGGACCTTTTCTCCTTTCATCCGTACGGTTGAAGAAGCTGCTTGAAGTTTGCAATGGCCGGAACGAACAACGACGTGTTTGCTCCAAGCCTCTCACCAATCGCCGAGTCCCCTCTACTCCGACACGGTGATCCAGTAAATCCGGAGGGTGATGCTCCTCCAATGGTGCGCGTCTACACTCGGCATACACGGACTCTCGCGGACGTCTTCGTGCCAGAAGCTACTACCGAAGATGCTCGCCAAAGCGCCGACGAGGCCCTGGTGCTTGAAGAAACGAGCCTCGATCCTGGAGTCCATGTCCAGAAGTTTGGGGAGGACCAGCCCCAACCCCGAACCCGTTCGGGTTCTCCGGCAGACGTTGCACCTTCTCTGCAGGGGGCAAACATCAATCATCAGCCAGAAGCAAGTCGGCGTAACTACGTCTCCGATGATGACGGCGAGGATGCGAACATACAACACCGAGATGTTCTCCGTCACCACCCTCCGTCCGCTCTTCAGCTACAAGTCATGCAGATGAGCGAGCATATGACGCAAATTACTCGGCTAATGGAGGAGAAGGATCGTCACATCAACACTCTGCTCCAAAAGCTAAGCGCGAAGGACGCTGCAGCAGTTAGCCAACCCGTCGCCTCTCCAGTTCCGTCTTCAACTCCCGCTCCTGCAGAGGTTGTTCCGACGATTCAAGCAGTTACACCAGCGCTCTCCTCGGCTCCCGTCCCATTGGAAGTCGTCTCCCCAACGCCAGCCTCGGTGGCCACACAACCTCCGGCAACGGCTGCGATGAGTGCTCAGCAAGTCCAAGCATTGATATCCGACATGATGCGCTCCCACGACAGTGGCCTTCCACCGATCACGGCGGCATACTCGAAGCCCTACACTACGAGGATCCAGCAGCTACGCTTCCCAGTCGGATTCCAGCCACCAAAGTTTCAACACTTCGATGGAAAGGGAAATCCGAGACAGCACGTCGCCCACTTCATCGAGACCTGCAATAATGCCGGCACATATGGCGACGAGATGGTGAAGCAATTCGTTCGCACCCTCAAAGGCAACGCGTTCGACTGGTACGTTGATCTTCCTGCAGGGACCATCGACAGCTGGGACCAGATGGAAAGGGAGTTCCTCAATTGCTTCTACAGCACCAGACGGACAGTCAGTATGACCGAACTCACCGCCGTCAAGCAAAGGAAGGATGAGCCAGTGATCGACTACATCGACAGGTGGAGGAACCTCGCACTGAATTCACGAGACCGCTTGTCTGAAGACTCGGCCATCGAGATGTGCACCCAAGGCATGCACTGGGGTCTGCTCTACATCCTCAAAGGTATCAAACCTCGGTCTTTCGAAGAACTCACAGCTCGGGCTTATGACATGGAACTCAGCCTAGCAAACCGCGGGGACTTAAAGAACAAGGACTTCTTGAAGATAGAGAAGAAGGACAAGCCACCGGCAACGAAACCGAAACAAGTCAATGTTGCCGACATTGCTTCAACCTCCAAGCCGCTCAAGATCGGTGGCAAGCCAGATCAGAAGAAGGGCGTCGCCATACCGCCGCCTTCGCCTCCAAGACAAAGGATGACTCTCGAGGAGCTCGAAGCCAAGGAGTACCCTTTCCCAGACTCGGAAGTCTCCTCCATGTTCGACCAACTGCTGCAGGAGAAGATGATAGAGCTCCCTCCTTCGAAGAGGCCTGAGCAGATGCATCGTGTCGACGACCCTCTCTTCTGCAAATACCACCGGATGGTGAGTCATCCCATCAAAAGATGCTTCGTCTTCAAGGAAAGAATCATGGCGCTCGCTAAGCAAGGGAAGATAGAGATCGACTCCGGGGAGGTTGCTACGGCCAACATGACGTCCATCACCTTCGGCTCCTTCTCGCCAGTACTCGTCGCTGCTCGGCGAAGCATGCCCAAATTGCGCATCAACCGTCAAGCTCCAATCGCTAAGTCAACTTCCCAACCGAAAGGCTCGAAGCGACGTCAATATACTCCTGCGCTCACCGAGGAGGAAACACCGCTGCCTTCGGGGCAATCATCGCTCACGCCAGCATCTCTTCCAAGCAATGCTGTATCCCAACGGGCGCTCCAAAGGAGATACGATCAAGGAGATCCGGAAGTCGGTCTGCTGGGCCAACCTTCGGGGAAGTTCGACTATTACGTCCTCTACTCAAGGCCTCCGTCCATTTCAATCAACGAAATCAAGCCCACTGGCTGGGAATCGGAAGACATGCCAGTAGAGCCTCAAGAAGTGCCAGCACCTCTTCCAAGCAATGCTACGTCCCAATACGCTCTCCAGAAAAGATACGATCAAGGAGATCCGGAAGTCGGTCTGCTAGGCCAGCCTTCGGGGAAGTTCGACTATTACGTCCTCTACTCAAGGCCTCCGTCCGTTTCAATCAACGAAATCAAGCCCACCGGCTGGGAATCGGAAGACACGCCAGTAGAGCCTCGAGAAGAGCAAGTCCATTCCAGTCAAGCTATGTCCCAACGCGCTCTTCGGGAAAGATACGAGCAAGGAGATCCGGAAGTCGGTCTTCTAGGCCAGCCTTCAGGGAAGTTCGACTATTACGTCCTCTATTCAAAGCCTCCATTGGTTTCAGCTGAAGAAATCAAGCCCATCGGCTGGGGATCGGAAGACGAGTCAGTAGAGCCTCCAGAAGAACAAGTACCGCCGAGGGAACCAGTTGCTACTGTCGACCATCATCCTAGCGGAGGGGAATCCACCGACGAAGAAGCATGGGTCATGCTACCGCGGTGGCGAAAGCCATGGCAAGAAAAGAAGCTCAAGCAAGACCGTGTGATGAGGGGATTCACCAAGCGGAAGACCTACAAGAAGAAAAACAAGACTCCGGGAAGGAAGGCGTTCAAAGTGCCGCCAGCAAGCCAAGACGATATCCTTCAGCAGAGTCTTCCAGAGCCGACAACGTTGCAAGAGTTCTTCCCGGATCACTTCCTCCCAGTGGACCAACACGTCAAGGTGTCTTGTTGCATGGTCGAAGTCCATGAAGTATCGGAAGGAAAGAACGAAGGCGAAACTTCTGAAGAAGGCGACTCCGCAGATGAGGGAGACGATTCTGACGAAGGGGGCACTGCCTCTCACGACGAAGCAATCTTGCACATGCCGCTCGTAGAGGCTTTGCATCTTCCGAAGAAGGCTCGCCTGGCAATGGCGGCGGCCTTGGCCGATCCAGATAGCTACAAAAGGGAAAGGAAGGACGATCAGAAGCGCAAAGCTGTAGCCTCGTGTGATGCAACGATAACCTTTTCAGACGAGGACCTGCAACTCGGGACGCGATTGCACAACCGGCCTCTTTACGTCTCGGGATACATCAAGGAGAAGTCGGTGAACCGAATCTTGTTGGACTGTGGCTCCGCCGTCAATATCATGCCTATCCAGACGATGCGGCAACTCAGCATCACCGACGACCAGCTCTCACCAAGTCAATTGGTCATTCAAGGCTTCAACCAGGGCGGACAGTCCACCGTCGGAATCATTCGTTTGAAACTTTCCATCGGCCCGCTGGATACAACGGTCCTCTTCCACATCATCGACTGCCAGACATCATATCGTCTCCTATTAGGAAGACCATGGCTGCACGAGAACGGCATCGTGGTATCCACCTGGCACCAGTGCCTCAAGTACTACGAAGAAGGCGTGGAGAGGTGCATAGTTGCGGACGACAAGCCATTCAACGAGGCCGAGGCACACCTGGCCGACGCTAAGTTCTACCAAGCAAAGGGCCTGGTCGCGGAAGTTCTGCCAGCTAAAGCTCCTCGAGTCCAGAAAATTGAAGAAGAAAAGAAGGACAAGACTCCACTTCCCGCGAATCCGGTGCCACCCTCTGACGAGGCAAGACTCAAGGTCCAAGGAACGCCGAAACCTGGGCGAAGGATGCGCATCAGTTTCGAGCCAAGAGCAATGCAACATACCCCGTTGCCAATCCAAACGGCGCCTGTCCTGCGTCTCGCGCCTCAGTGGCTCTGAAAATCCGAGCGATCGCCTTCTACTCCGACAAGGAAGTTGGCCCCGTCGTTATCTCAGGCCAACGTCATCACTCTGCAAGAAATGACGGTGCCACTACCTAGTCTGACGCAAGCTCCGAACCCGAGCAGACTTGTCGAATCAGCAGACCTCGAGCAACTCGGATTCAAACCGGAAGGGAGTTGGGGGCAAAATGCTGCCAAGTTGCTGTTCAGAGCCGGCTACAACGAGGAAAGCGCCATGGGCACACTTCCACCAGCAGCAACTCCACATGGGATGACGAGAACTCAAGCTCGGTTGTTTCAAAACGGAGAACAAATTCTCCCGAACCGCCGAGGCATCGGCTCCAATCAAGCTCCGTTGGTCATCAGAACCGCAGCAAAGAGGACCTTCACCTCGAACTACATCGAGGCAAGGATAGTGGATGAAGCAGCTGAAGGATCGACAATCTCCGATGCACTCTCTACCTACCTCAGCCATCCAGGAAGCAGGAGAAGACGACGACGGGCTCGATGCCAAGCCTTGTTCCGGAAGCAAACCAGAGGTGGTAAAGACTGGTCGAATCGAAAACGCACATCCGTGTTCGAGAGGCTCGGGCCAGTCAAACAATCAAAGAAGAAGTCGGCGTTCGATCGTCTGGGGATGCCAATCAAGGACTTCGTCTCAACACCCACCCACCCACCCATGGCGGCCGTCAATCATATCTCCATTACGAATCCCGACAACGGTGATACTTCTACTTCGGACGACGAATTGCAAGATGCCCCGTCGGTCCTCGCAGAAGGGGGGCAGTCCACCGTTGATGACTCAAAGAAAGGGGGCAGTCCAAGAAGACGACGACGGCATACTTCTTCAGTGCCTAGGGCCAAATCCTTACTGTCTTGGGGGCAACCGTCTCTCATGCAAGCACTCCCTCTTCCAAACAAAGCTACGTCCCGGCACCTGCTCAAAGCTAGAGACGAACAAAGAAGCCCCGAAGTCAACCTGCTAGGCCAACCATCGGGCAAAATTGACTATTATGTCCTCTACTCCAGGCCTCCTTCGATTCCAAATGAAGAAATCAAGCCAACCAGCTGGGGATCAGAAGATGAATCGGTACAGTCTCTAGAAGTGCAAGTCCTTCCGATCAAAGAAGTGCCTTCAGTTGCAGCACCAGTTCTTCACCTTGGCGAGGAAGATCTTACTGATGAAAACACGCGGGCTGTGGCGCCTCGAGGGAGAAGGCCACGACGATCAAGGTACAGGATAGCACGTCTGGCTAACCATAAGAAAAACCGGGCGACAAGAAAACTCCCCAGAAGAAAGTCCTTCAAGGAAAAGAATGAAGCTCCAGGAAAAAAGACGTCCAAAGTACCACCGGCAAATCTGAAAAATTTCCTCCAGCAAAGCTTTCTAGAGCCGGCGACACTCCAGGAGTTCTTTCCCAATTGCTTCCTTGAAGCTGATCAAAACTTTAAGGTCTCCTGCTGCATGATGGAAGTTCACCGCGTGCTCCGGAAATACAATGAAGAAAGCGACTCCAACATAAAAGGCATGGGGAGAAGCATCACTGCCAACGGCAAGCTGTTCAACAAGGCTAAAGCACACCTTGCTGATGCCAAGTTTTACAAGGCCAAAGACTTCGTTGCAGAAGCTCCTCCAGCAAAAGCTCCACAAGTCCAGGAAGGCAAAGCAGCTGCGATGGACAAAAACTCTCAACTTGCAAAACCAGTGACATCCTCCAGCCAGATGGTGCACAAAAATAAGGAAGCGCCAGCATCAAGACGGAAAATTCATGTCAACTTCAAATCAAGCTCGATGCGAGGCGTTCCGTTGCTTGCTCAAGTTGCTTCAGTCCTGCGGCTCGTACCTCAATGGCTTCGCAAACCAGGACGATCGCCTTCCTCTCCAGCAAAGGAACCAGCGTTATCATTCTTCGGGGCCAACTTCAGTACGTTGCAAGAGATGACACTACCGTTACGTGGTCTGTTGCACATCTCGAGCTCAACCGAGTCTTTCGAGCGCACCAGCTCTGAGCAACTCGCAATCAAGCCAGATGGCACTCGGGGGCAAAACTCCAACGAATTGATGTTCAAATCCAGCCTCAGCAAAGAAAGCATGGCGCACATGGGTTCACTACCCTCAGCTGCAATACCATATCGCCTGACAAAGACTCAAGCTTGCCTCTTCAAAAGCGGCGAACGAATCCTTCCAAATCGCCGAGGCATTCACTCCAGTCAAACTCCAGCAGTCATCAAAACTCCAGTCAAGAAGATCTTCACTTCTAACTACATTGAAGCGAAGAGGGCAGGCAACAACCGCGAACCAGTGGCGACTTTGCCTACCAGCTGCAAGTCCCTCAAAAGGTACTTTGCTTAGCGCAAGGTTACCCCCCTTGCCCAAAAAAAAAAAAAAAAAAAAAAAAAAAACGAACTACGTGCGACTTGATCCCTCTTAGTAGGGTACGTAGGCAACCTACAAAGGTTCAGTCCAGAAAAAAAAAAAAAAAAAAAAAACATCCCAACGTCGTCCCAGGAGACCAGTCCAGAGGCAAGTGAGTGCATAACCATCAATCCGGTCAGCAAACTAAAGGATGACAAGAAAGTCAAAGTCCTTGAGGCGTCAAAGCAGCTCGCCTTCCGCAGCTTACACGCGCCGCAACTCTAGGGGTAAAGAAGCCGTCAACTTCCGACGCGTCGCCAGCTATGCACGCTGCTTCGCAAGGATCGCTCCGGTAGCCTTCTCGATCACTCCACCCGCTCCCGGCAATTCGTCAGCTCTTCACGCTGCTTCGCAAGCTCTACTCCAAACGTCTTCTCGGTTGCTCGAGCTTTCCCCAAATGGAACTCCAGCTTCTAAAGCGACGCACGAGTAGCAAGTCGAAGTCCTTAAGGCGCCGAAGTGGCTCGCCCTCCGCAGCTTACACGCGCTGCAACTCCAGAGGTAGAAAAACCATCAGCTTCCGACGCGTCGCCAACTATGCACGCTGCTTCGCAAGCTCTGCTCCAGACATCTTCTCGGTCGCTCGAGCTTTCCCCAAATGAAACTCCAGCTTCTAAAGCGACGCACGAGTGTGGCAAGTCGAAGTCCCTAAGGAGCCAAAGTGGCTCGCTCCCAACAGCTTACACGCGATGCAATTCCAGAGGTAGGGAAGCAGTCAACTCTCGACGCATCGCCAGCTTTCCGCTGCTTCACAAACTCTGCTCCAGAAGTCTTCTCGGTTGCTCGGGCATTCTCCAGCTTCTGAAGCGATGCTTGACGTCTCTCCCCCTCAGTCGCAGCTAAGCCCAAGGAAGCGTCCTCCAGCGAAGACCGTTGTAAGCAATGAAGCTCGCCACCCTCCAAAGAAGGTGCGCATCTGCTCCGCAGAAAAAGAGTCGTTGCCTTGAAATCCACCGGGCTCATGCAAAAGCTTAGGCCCACCTGAAGGATGGAAACTGCCACTGAAGTCAAAAGCAGCAACCCGAAGAATGGCGGACGCATAAACAACAACCGCAGCCTTCGTGACCTCCACAAAGCCAAAAGAACCACTGGAGCTGTCATCAAGGTCAAGATCGACAAGCAAAAGACAACCAAAGCAGTCTACTCCTTGTTGATGCTCGTCGCCTTGTCATCCTCTTCAGAATGCCCATCTCGGTGTCCTTCAAGCTGACATTGCTACCAGAAAGGGGGACGAATCTTGCAAGGATATGAAAAGTGCAAGACCGATCGAGAGGTAAAGTCAATTCAATTCAAAAAAAAAAAAAAAGGGAGCCACCTTCCCTGGCCTTCAACGCCCCCGACTCATCCTCGCACCAGGCGATCGCCACCCACACTCGGCTTCGTCTTTTCGCCGTGCCGTTGTCATTATGCTCCCGCACCAAGAAGACGATAACACTCCGCTGAAGAATCTTTCGGCTCCAAGCCGCCGAAGAATGCTTCGCCGCCAAGACTGAAGCCTTAGTCATCAAGCGCCGCGCACCATCGCCGCCGCCGTCGACGAAAGAGGCGACACCGGGGAGACGGAGCAAGTCTCGTGCAACCCCAGGCAGCACTCTTCCGCTGACGGTCTCCAAGCATCGAAGAAGCCTTCGTCTCCAAGCCGACGGAAGCCTTCGTCTTCAAGCGATGCGCACCATCGCCGCCGCCGTCGACGAAAGAGGCGACACCGGGGAGACGGAGCAAGTCTCGTGCAACCCCAGACAGCACTCTTCCGCTGACGGTCTCCAAGCATCGAAGAAGCCTTCGTCTCCAAGCCGACGGAAGCCTTCGTCTTCAAGCGATGCGCACCATCACCGCCGCCGCCGCCGTCGACGAAAGAGGCGACACCGGGAAGACGGAGCAAGTCTCGTGCAACCCCAGGCAGCACTCTTCCGCCGACGGTCGCCAAGCATCGAAGAAGCCTTCGTCTCCAAGCCGACGGAAGCCTTCGTCTTCAAGCGCCGCACACCACTCGCGCAGCTTGAAGCCTGGCCACCGCCCGCCTATGCCGCGCCAGCGCCACTCCACACACCCGTCGTCTGCGCCACGTACCCATGCCGCCTGCACTCAACCCCGCGCGCCGAGCTGCCACTGCATTCCACCTCCGACCCGATCGGGGCCCGCCCGACTCAGAGTCGCACCGGCGGCCGCCATCGTTGCGTTTGTGACCGCGCCGGGCCTCCGGGCCACTCGCTCCCGGACCCCCGCGTCGCGCGTACTGTAGCCCGCGCTGTGGGTCGTCACCGCCGCTGCCTGCTCCGACAGCGCGCCGCCTGCCGCCTTCGCGGACCAAACCAAAAAAAAAAAGGGGGCAGCAGCAGCCTGCACCGCGCCCCCCCTCCCCAATCAACACCCGACACAAAAGACAAAAAAAAAGAAGGGAGAAAAGAGAGAAAGAAAAAGGTAGGGCCTGCAGCCCCCCTCCTTCGCCGGCCCGACTCCGCCCGCGCGCCACCTCCGTTGGCCGCCGCGCCCGACCAAGCCGCCACCCGCGATGCCCCAGCCTCTGGCCTCGCACCACCCGCGCCCGGGCCCGCCACCGCGAGGCCCCAGCCGCCCCGCGCCAGGGCCTCTCCGCGCGTGCCGCAGCCACCGCCCGACCTCCGGCCCTGCACCCAGCGCCGCCCGTGCCCGACCACCCGCACGCCGCGCGCCCGCACGCCGGCCGGCCTCCGGCCCTGCACCCTGCGCCGCCAGCGTCCGGCCCCGCGCCCCACGTTGCACCCGCGCGCCGCCCCCGTCGCGACCCCCCGGCCCGCCGCCGCCTCCTTCGTGGACCCAGCGCGCCGCCTCGCCCAGCGCGACCCGCGTGCTCGCCCCGCCGCCTTCGCGAGCCACCGCTGCTGCTGCCGCTGTGCTGAGCGAACAAAAAAAAAAGAAAGAGCAAGCGGGAAAGGAAAAAGAAAAAGGAAAGAAAAAAAAAAAGAAGAAAAGAAAAGAAAAGAAAAGGAAAGAAAAAAGAAAGAAAAAGAAGGAAAAGGAAGGAAAGAAAAAGAAGGGCCCGCGAGCCACTGGCACCCGCACCGCAGCCCGCGCGCCGCTCGGCCATTGCCTGCCGCTGCTGCTGCTGCTGCCCTCCGCGAGCCACCAGCGCCGCGGCACCCCGGCCTTCGCGCGCGCCGTAGCTAGCCACCGTCGCTACTGCTGTACTCCGCGCACACAAAAAAAAAAAGAAAGAAAGAAAAGGGGAGCTTCGCCTCGCTTGCAATGGCTCCACCTCCTCCTCATCGCGCCGAGGTGCGTCACCATCGCCAACACTCCGCCGGGGTGCATCGCCTTCATCTTCGCGCCTTCGTCATCCGCGCGCCGCCATGGGACTACGTCGAGACATGTTGCCTTCGTCTTCACGCTCCCGTCTCTCCTAAGTCGCCTTCGGACATCGGGCAACGGTCGCCGTCGACAATCGGCCTCGTCATTGCGCTCCCACACCAAGGGAGGGGCTACAGTCCTCCGCCGAGATGCACCGTCGCCGTCATCGCACTCCAGTCGCCCTCGCACCAGTCTCGAACTCCGTGCAACGGCCACCTTCGACGTCCGTGCAATCTTTGGAGCAAAAGAGGTCCGCAATGAAGAAGATGATCGAAACCATAGCGAAGGTCTTCTCTACAAGCAAGAGCCACAGCCAACTGCTCGCACCGGCACCCAGCTCGGCACGCCGCACGCCGCTGGCCGCGTGCCCAGCCGCCGCAGCCCTGGCCGACCCTGCCACTGCCACTGCAGCTCCCGTGGTCCAAAAAAAAAAAAAAAAAGACGAAAGAGGCAACACCGGAAAGACGGAGCAAGTCGCGTGCAGCCCCAGGCAGCTCTCTTCCGACAGCGGTCTCCAGAAGCCGACAGAACCTTCGCAAAGAAGCACAATGGTGGATGAAGGGGGTAGGGGTCCTTAAACAGACACCCGACCCCGCCCACAAAAGGAATCAAGGACAAGTGCTCTACGATTCTTACGCGTCCAAACCCGACACGTTCTCATCGACACACTCGTCCTTGAGGGGGCATTTGTAGACACACGAATTTCGTCGGACCCGGACCCGACTTACATGTGCCGACGTGGATGCAAACCCGACGCGCTCGGACCCGGACCCGACTCAAAGGCCCCTACGTGGATGCAAACCCGATACGCGGACCCGACTCGCGCGCGCCGATGCGGACCCGGACCCCACTTCAAGAGGGGCCGGCCCCTACTAGAGTCCGAACCCCATAGGGCCGGCCCTAGTGGGGACCGAACCCCATGAGGGGGGCCGGCCGGCCCTGCAAGGAAAGAAAAGAAAAGAAAGAAAAGAAAAAGGAAAGAAAAGAAAGGAAAGAAAAGAAAAAGGAAAGAAAAGAAAAGGAAAGAAAAGAAAGAAAAGGAAAAAAATACCGCCATGCGCGGGGGGAGGTAGCGTATGACGTCTGCACACACGCGGATCTGCGCCGATCCCTCGATCCGACGCACAAGACGAAGCGCCCGATCGCCATCGATTTCGTGCGCAAAGTCCAGCCATAATTGCACCCGCCAGAAAAGGAAAACAACTAAATGTTATTCCCCTCATCAATGGATGAATAAAATCCGGGTAATTATGAGAGAGATACAAAAGGGATTTAAAATTAAAAAGTTCCCATATCTCTCTCCCCACCTCTTTGCCTATAAATAGAGGGGGTGGGGGAAGGAAAAAATGGTCAGGAAATTGAAGACGAAACGCCAGAGCTCTGCAGAAGAGGAGACGCTTCTTCATCGACCCAAGGCTTCACGAGGCACAGTCAAGCCTGTCCCGAGGGATCGGCTTACTGAAAGTCCTCATCAATGTGAAGACCCTTGCACACGAAGATCATCCCTTCGACTCCGTGCACGAAGAAGAAAGCTCGGAGAAGAAGAACCCTTCGACTCCGAAGACGCCAGAAGCAAAGGCCGGAGAAGAAGAGGAGCGGCACTACCCCGTCGTCTCCAACAAGCTTCGACTCCGATCAAGCCCAAAAGCCCGGAGAAGAAGAGGAGCGGCACTACCCCGTCGTCTCCAACAAGCTTCGACTCCGATCAAGCCCAAAAGCCCGGAGAAGAAGAGGAGCGGCACTACCCCGTCGTCTCCAACAAGCTTCGACTCCGATCAAGCCCAAAAGCCCGGAGAAGAAGAGGAGCGGCACTACCCCGTCGTCTCCAACAAGCTTCGACTCCGATCAAGCTCAAAAGCCCAGAGAAGAAGAGGAGCGGCACTACCCCGTCGGCTCCAACAAATCCTCGATCCCGATCAAGCCCCAAAGCCCGGAGGAGAGAAGCGAAGCGTCATCACCCCGTCGTCTTCGACTAACGCCTGCCCCATCCACGAAGAAGAAAGCCTGGAGCAGATCGTCTGAAGCGTCGCTACCCCCGTCGTCTTCATCAACAAAAGTCGACGCTACAACCGCCGCACGGAGACCGTCGCTACCCTCGTCGTCTTCATCAACAAAAGCCGACGCTACAACCGTCGCACGGAGACCGTCGCTACCCTCGTCGTCTTCATCAACAAAAGCCGACGCCACAACCGTCGCACGGAGATCGGTGCTACCCCCACCATCTTCGAAAGCATTCTTCGACTCCGATCACGCCAAAGAAGCCCGGAGAAGAAGAGAAGTCCAATCGATACGTAAACCGTCGAAGCACCGGAGAAGTAGCCCACGTCGTTCGAAGAAGAAGATCGAGTTGACGCCAAAGCTAAAGCCAACGCAAGAAGCCAAAGCAAAGCCCCAGTAAAGCCCGCGCCAAAGCAACGCAAGTGCCAAAGCCAAGCGACTACGCCGGCCACGAGCAAAAGCACCGCACGTTCTAGCCGATACGACGCGAAGTCCGGAAGAACGAAAGCATCGCAAGTCTCTCCCAGCTACGTCCAAGTGCAAGCGCCGAAGCAAAGCAAAAGCCAGAGCCACGCCGGAGCAAAGCCAAAGCCAAAAAGCCAAAGCCAAAGCCAACGCCAAAAGCTAGATCGACGCCGCGAACCGACGATCAAGGACACCGAGGTCAAGCAAGGAACGAGGAAGACGCGAAGACCGAGGAACGAAGCCGAAAACCCTCTAGCCGAGAAAGCGCGAAGCACGGAAGGGACAAAGCAACGGTGGACATTCCTTAGCCTCTCCAAAACCCTCTCCCTGTAAAACCCCTGTCCTGGGCAGCCCCTTCAGAGCTCTCGCACGAACACCACGTGGAGACGCGGATCAAAGGGATCCCCCAGAAGATCTTTCCCACAATCCCCTGATCAAAACTCGCCGCAACCCAGACTCGCTACACCCGAGCAACACGCGATCTAGTGTA
>CANTAL010000424.1:0-121696 GCA_947650365.1 Chamaelirium japonicum | reverse complement strand
ATATATATATATATATATATATATATATATATATATATATATATATATATATATATATATATATATATATATATATATATATATATATATATATATATATATATATATATATATATATATATATATATATATATATATATATATATATATATATATATATATATATATATATATATATATATATATATATATATATATATATATATATATATATATATATATATATATATATATATATATATATATATATATATATATATATATATATATATATATATATATATATATATATATATATATATATATATATATATATATATATATATATATATATATATATATATATATATATATATATATATATATATATATATATATATATATATATATATATATATATATATATATATATATATAGAGAGAGAGAGAGAGAGAGAGAGAGAGAGAGAGAGAGAGAGAGAGAGAGAGAGAGGAATGTTACAGTGAGCTGTGAGCTGCGGTTTTAGAAAGTGAGCTGCGGGTATTTTCGCCCCCCTAGAAGTTTTGGAATTTGATGAAATTTGGTGAGGTTGTTGTTTAGGATTAGATGATCATCCTCACCAATTTTCATCAAATTCCAAAACTTATAGGGGGGTCAAATGGTCGAAGCAATTTCTGCCGTCCGCAGTCACCGTTAAAATCTACAGATTTTGCTTCGACCATTTGACCCCCATAGAAGTTTTGGAATTTGATAAAAATTGGTGAGGATGATCATCTTATTCTAGACAACAACCTCACCAAATTTCATCAAATTCCAAAACTTTTTGGGGGGTCAAAAAACCCGCAGCTCACTTTCCCCCCATGGCAGCTCACAGCGCAACGTAACAGCCCTATATATATATATATATATATATATATATATATATATATATATATATATATATATATATATATATATATATATATATATATATATATATATATATATATATATATATATATATAAGAGAGAGAGAGAGAGAGAGAGAGAGAGAGAGAGAGAGAGAGAGAGAGAGAATACGGGGTATGAGCTGACAGCCCATTTGCTGAAATGGGCTGTCAGCAGCAGCCGTTCGATTGCAAATTTCTAACCGTCCGATTTGGTTTTTAAAAATCAGCAGCTGTTATGCAGCTGTATTTTTTTTCTCTCTCTCTCTCTCTCTTTCTATCTCGTGCGAGCGGCAGCCCCCGACCTCCCTGACCAGCCTTCGGCTCCGGCTCCGACTCCGACCACCCGCTCCAGCTGCCCCCTCCGGCACCGGCACCGGATCCGGCCGGGGGACGGCACGCAGCAGGGCGTCGGAGGTCGGGGACGGGCGCAGGGCCAGAGGCGTCGGAGGTCGGAGGCGGGCGCAGGGCCAGGGGCGTCGGAGGTCGGAGGTCGGAGGCGGGCGCAGGGTCAGGGGCGTCGGAGGTCGGAGGCGGGCGCAGGGCCAGGGGCGTCGGAGGTCGGGGACGGGTGCAGGGCCAGGGGCGTCGGAGGTCGGGGACGGTGCGCAGGGGTCGGGGGCCGGCGCCGGAGGGGGAGGGGGACGAGGTCCGTCGGAGGGGGAGGGGGACGAGTTCGCGCCGGAGGAGTATGGGGCCGGCGCCGGAGGGGGAGGGGGTCGGGCTGGGCAGAGAGAGAGAGAGAGAGGGAGAGCGGACGTACGGGGTAACACAGCTGTTTAACAACTGTTGTTTTTTTTTTTATAAGGGACGGTCCGATCATTGCGATCGGACGACTGTCGGTGACAGCTCAAATGAACATTTAGGCTGTGTAATATCCGGTATCAATGAGGGTAATTTTACAAAGGGCAACCCAATATTTTTTTTTCTATTATAATATTATCACTGAAATAATTGAATTGAATCCTTGTTACCAATGTTGGGAAAAAAAAAAAAATAAATAAATAAAAAAAAAATTTGATGCATATTGTTGGTGGGAGTTGCACCGGACCATGAGTCTGGGTCTAGGTCACTGGTGATGAGGTGATGGCAGAGCGATTGAGTAGACATTTGTGCGCGTGTGCGCGTGCGCTCATGTGCATAGGTGTTGAGCATATTCAACCGCATGAATATCTTATTTTATTACTAGTATGTGCATTGTCAACCCATGTTTTCCCTTGTAGCGACCGTCGCTGAACGATGCAGGTCGCGAGACCGAACCAAATTTTAGATCAAAAGCCGATACGTTGCCCAAGCATTGATCCAACTCGATTGGGTCTTATCGATTTATGAGGCTCTAAGCCCTAGCTCCACCCATGTCTTCATCTTGTTCTTGGGCATTGGATCACCATCCAAGCATCTGATCACCTCTTAATTATTTCTCTTGCTATTCCATCATAATTCAAGTAATCCCCCAGCTTTAATCTCGACCATCAGATTTTAATCCGAACCACCACATAAAAACTCTTCCACTCTATCACCTTTAAACTATCCACTTCAGCAAGTCCGTATCAACTGAAACCTGCTCATACAAAACAAATCCGGTCAACCAATTCAACCCCTCTCAAGTCTCAACCATCCCCATTTAACCAACTCTTTTCAACCAAACCCCAACACATGTAAACACATCCCCTTTCCTTAAAGCGCTCGAGAGCTGATGAGATTTCCCCAAAAAAAAAAAAAAAAAGGCCCGATCCCCTGTATATCTCTAACCCGATCCCTTCTCTCTCTCTCTCTCTCTCTCTCTCCCTAACCAACAACCCCGATCCCCCCTGAGATTCCGATTCCCCCTCTCATCTCTATCCCGCAGCCCCTGTCACCCGATCCACTCCCCATCAGCCCGAATCCCCTTTCGAAAATCCCGGCGATTTTCCCCTGACGGATCGATCCGATCTCATCCCGATCTCCTCTCATCCCAATCCCCTCTCTCATCCCTATCCCGTCGGCCCCCTCTCCCCTATAAATAAAGCCCTCAAGCCCAGCCGATCCCCCATCATCCCTCTCCAACCTCCCTCGTCATCTCCCCTATTTCTCTCGTTTTCTCTCTCCTGCGGTGGGGCTCTACTCGCACGGCGCCGGAGAGCAACCGGACGGAGGAGTCGCAGCCGGAGCCAACGACTCCCCATCGATTCAGTTGTACCTGGACGATCCAGCCGCAGGCGGAGCGGAAGGCAGTCGACGGGAGTTTGTGCGTGATCTACAACCAGGTGACATCTACTTTCTTTGCATGGTCTTTAATAGTGGGAAATGAGAATGACTAAAGGTAGGTAACCATAACACTGCATGCGGGTCCCGCCGGACATCGCCGCATGTGGTCCAGTGGACCCCGCCTTGCATGCGGAGTCGCGAATCCGGCGACGCATGCTTAAAAACATTAATAATTAAATGATAATCTTTCTGCTGATTGCTTGGACACCGTAAGTAGGAATTCCCTTAAGTCTTGCAAATTAATAATTAAATAATAATTATCGGGTCCCACCCTCCTTTGGGGAGTATGGAGACCCGGGCACACGGGAATACGGGCGAGAGTAACTGTGATGCATGGGTTGTGAGTGCGGTGCGAATCCCGGGGAAAAATGTCGAAGCTATTTATTTATTATAATAATCTATCATGTGGAAAGATTGGACCCGTGCGCGTAAGGGACGTGAACCACCCTGCACGCACAGCCGAAGGCCAGTAGGCTAGGGGGTCACGGGCAAGGGTTGTGGTAAAGCCAATAGGATTAGCCTTTAGTAGGGATTGGCCTAGCAACTCTGTCCCGGGGTAGTTGAAGCCCCCAAAGTAACGCAAGTGAGGTGGTAGAGCTCCATCGTGAAAGATGGAAAATATCTTATAATCATTTGGGTGATGTGTGTATGGTGGATGCCCGGCGAGAGAATTGACCCTCTACATCGATATAGAAGGCCCGGTAGTAATGCCCGACCGAGAGCAGGATGGACAAATTATCCGGTGTTCACTTTAGGAGATATGATTTATATTGTAATTCATAATTAAGCACTGTAGTATGTCTAACGGACTGTATGGTAGATAACCTAGTGACAGTAGGAATTGCATGTGAACATAGATTATTGATAGGCTTAGGTTAACCTTCTGTAAACTTTGAACTGCTTCTGTAATTTAATTCAATTAAATATGTCATCTCATATTATTAAAGACTATAGGATGTCGCTAGCCATTAATTTGGCTAATCTCCCAATTTCCCATTGGGGGCTACTCTTTCCCACGAGTAGACTCTCCTACAGGTCCAGAGGTTCGGGAGTAGCAGTGGGAGGCCGGAGGCAGTTTTAGGGTTTCAGTAGTATTTTATTTTGGTATGTGGTTTCGTGGCAATGTAATGGGTGGATATTGTATAAGAATCAGTTAGTTTAAGATTAGTTAATTGTTTGAAGCATTGATACAGCTGGAGGTATTTTGGGTAGGCCTCTCCTTAAGGCCACAAGCCTAGGGTAGTTCACAGTGAAAATATAAGTATCTAAATGGCCTAATTGACTAGCCCTGTAGATATGACCCCTAGACCAGTGTGCTGAGTGTCAGGGAGAGGGTGAGATTTCTAGCTCGCCGTCGGAGGCTTGAGCCTCGTGCTCCCTTAGAAAGACTTCTGTCAGCATGTGGGGCACCGACTGGTCGCACATGCTGAGAGGATAACCCGGTTGAAGGTCGAGCGTGATCGTCTTTCTGTTGACAAAAATTTTATCTCTTTTTCTAAATAAAAAGGTTTTCATAAAAACCAAGTTTTAAAATACCCATTGTTTCTCCCTCCTCCTTCTTCATTTATGAGAGAGTCGCAGTCCTGTGAGAAACCCTAATTGGTGTAGTTAGTCGACTAAACCCTAAAACCCTTGGTCTTTCTCACCTCACACCCCAGGAATCGGTCTTCAGATTTCTGGGGCGTGACAGCTGGTATCAGAGCCTAGGGATATGTTCCTAGGGGTTTCGTTGGGATGTTATCTTGTGATTATTTTAATGGGAGGTCTAGGCTGTAATAGTGCTAGGGTGATTCTAAAGATAGTCGGGAGATTGATTTGTTAGTATCTCTTAGAATAGTTAGTGATAGCTTAGTGTGTGTATCTAAGGATGAAAATATATGGTTTATTGTAGAATTGGATAGGTTGGAGAAATTGATTTGTGATTAAGAAATTATCCATACTGGAGTATTTGATTGATCAAGACTTGATAGGGATTGATAGGGATATGTTTACCTCCGGACCTTAGTGTTTAGGTACAGAGCTAGTCGTGATGACTCAGGTAGGAATCACCTAGAACATCATAATCAAGGATAGTGTTTGAGTAAATCACGGAGTTTTTATTTGGAGTCTAATGTTTATTTGGATTTGCTAGATGTGGGCCTGGTGGCGAGTGGACTAAGAACTGGATATTGATTAGTAATATGGTTATTTGATTTTGGAAGATAAATGTATGATCGAATATGTTTGGAAGGATGTACATCGGCATGGTTGTGAGGTCCTCTTTTGTTAGTTATTATTTTCTGCTAAACTTTAGTATTAGAAACCTAGCCGGTATTTTGGGACCCATTAATCTTTGTTGACCCTTAGCACTAGAGACCTAGCCGGTATCTTAGGATTCATTGATTCTACATCGACCATTAGTATTAGAGGCCTAGTCGGTATTTTTAGGATCGTCCATTATTTAGTTCTAGGTATAATCTTCTTGATAATTTTCTCTGGTGTGTCATGGGCTGGTATAAAGCTTATATGTCATTTTAAAATAAATCCTATGAGTAGTGATGATGACCCTAGGGATAGTGGTTTCAAAGAGTGTACCAGGAGATGGAAATCTCAGGTAGTAGTTGAGTTCACATGGTTCCTAAATTTTGGAATATCTCGATGAAGACCCTCGCGGCAGGGTACGCACTGTTCCTCGGGAACTTTGGCGGTGGATTATGACTGTCCGGTAGAGGACATTGTGAGGCTACGCACTTTCTCTTCGGAGGATTTGGCGGATACATACGCACTGACTCTTCGGAGGCTTTGGCGGCTGGTTACGCAGTTCCTGTTGGAACTTGTGGCAGAGCGTGCACTGTTTCTTCGGAAACTTTGGCAGCTGGCAGAGCTTGCACTGTTCCCAATCGGAACTTTGGCAGCTGGTTACGCAGTTCCTGTTGGAACTTGCGGCAGAGCGTGCACTGTTTCTTCGGAAACTTTGGCAGCTGGCAGAGCTTGCACTGTTCCCAATCGGAACTTTGGCAGCTGGTTACGCAGTTCCTGTTGGAACTTGCGGCAGAGCGTGCACTGTTTCTTCGGAAACTTTGGCAGCTGGCAGAGCTTGCACTGTTCCCAATCGGAACTTTGGCAGCTGGTTACGCAGTTCCTGTTGGAACTTGCGGCAGAGCGTGCACTGTTTCTTTGGAAACTTTGGCAGCTGGCAGAGCTTGCACTGTTCCCAATCGGAACTTTGGCAGCTGGTTACGCAGTTCCTGTTGGAACTTGCGGCAGAGCGTGCACTGTTTCTTCGGAAACTTTGGCAGCTGGCAGAGCTTGCACTGTTCCCAATCGAAACTTTGGCAGCTGGTTACGCAGTTCCTGTTGGAACTTGCGGCAGAGCGTGCACTGTTTCTTCGGAAACTTTGGCAGCTGGCAGAGCTTGCACTGTTCCCAATCGGAACTTTGGCAGCTGGTTACGCAGTTCCTGTTGGAACTTGCGGCAGAGCGTGCACTGTTTCTTCGGAAACTTTGGCAGCTGGCAGAGCTTGCATTGTTCCCAATCGGAACTTTGGCAGCTGGTTACGCAGTTCCTGTTGGAACTTGCGGCAGAGCGTGCACTGTTTCTTCGGAAACTTTGGCAGCTGGCAGAGCTTGCACTGTTTCCAATCGGAACTTTGGCAGCTGGTTACGCAGTTCCTGTTGGAACTTGCGGCAGAGCGTGCACTGTTTCTTCGGAAACTTTGGCAGCTGGCAGAGCTTGCACTATTCCCAATCGGAACTTTGGCAGCTGGTTACGCAGTTCCCGTTGGAACTTGTGGCAGAGCTTGCACTGTTCCCAATCGGAACTTTGGCAGCTAGTTACGCAGTTCCTGTTGGAACTCGCGGTAAAGCGTGCACTGGCCAGATGGCAGTGATGTCAAGTTGGAACTGAGATAGTTGACTACTGGATAAATGATTAGAGCCTATGTCAAGGACTTTTTCTATATATATGGATTTTGGAAACACTTTATCGATTAGGAAGAATATTCTCTTTTTAGTTGTTTCACCCTGGTTTGTTTAGTTGCTTACCGGATCTAATAACTTTCATCGTCGTAGTTCTCCCGACCAAATTTTCATTGGTACTTAGTGGTTCGGAATTATGTTAGTTTCTCCGTGGTCCTTGTCATGCTAAGTCGTCTTACTTGGGTCTAGCTAGTTTTGTCTGTATTTGCTTCAAGTTGTTTCCAACGATCTCGGTCCTCTTATTCTCACTCTTTTCATATTTCTCAGGTCTCTGTCTAACTAACTCGTTTCATTTAGGGTAAGGATTTAATACTTTGCGATGGTTGGCCATTAGGCTTCTAGTATGCGATTTCTTTAATTTAATCAGAGTTGCTTTAGTTTAGGACTAGTCACCCAGCCGTACAGTGTGTGTTATGTCATACCCTAGCTTTCGGCTTCTTTCTGACACTATGTTAGTTATCCTCTTATTTCATTGTTCTCTACTCAGGTAGTGGGTTTCCTTCCTTTCCTGATTCATACATCATAGTGTACCATTTAGAAGGTTTCCGAGTCATGCCACAATAGTATAGTTGGGAGTGTTAGTATTAGGACCTTCATTGAGTATAGGTGTTTTACGATTCATCATTGTTCCCTCCTTATTCTCATTCGTTTGTGATATAGTTGTGTTATCTTGGACTCAATGTTTTCTAGGTTAGTTAGTATGTATTTGGGGTGCCCAATTTGTACTATAGAGGTGTTTTCCTTGTAAATTTTTTTTTGGGTAGCAGTGGTGGTGTAGGTAATAGAGGTATTTGCTCCGGAGAGGAATCTCATAGGATTTAAGCCTAGGCTTACTAGTTCGAGTTATCAAGTTGTCTTCATCTCGATTCTATAGATGTATCATGTATGGTCATAGGTTTATGTGTATATTTATGCATTAGTATCGTTAGATGAGAATATTTCGTGATCTTGTTTCATGGATCAGGTTGTTACCTTACTTCTGGATAAGGAGGACGCTCCTTATCTAGGAAAAGGAGACGATCTGGACTCATGAAAATCTATATTAGTCCTTAATGATTAGAATGGAAAATGAAAACCCAAAACTCGTATTCGCGATGCGAGGATTTGGAGGTTCATCTCTATCCTAAAGATTATGAGGCTCGATTCGTATGATGTCAGGTTATTTGAGAGTAGTAAAATTCTGAGTAGTATAGAGTCAGAGTTTTCTTTGGGTAAGATTGGTCGCAGTGACTTGGCTTATTGGTTGACAATGGTGGTAAGGAACTTCGTACTCATTAATCTTCCATTGTTCTAGTTTTTCTTCGTTTTAGCAGTAGATGTTGGTAGAGTGCTACCCTTGGTTTTAGTAGTTGAATTTTCGGGACGAAAATTTTAATAAGGTGGGTAGGATGTAATATCCGGTATCAATGAGGGTAATTTTACAAAGGGCAACCCAATATTTTTTTTCTATTATAATATTATCACTGAAATAATTGAATTGAATCCTTGTTACCAATGTTGGGAAAAAAAAAAAATAAATAAATAAAAAAAAAATTTGATGCATATTGTTGGTGGGAGTTGCACCGGACCATGAGTCTGGGTCTAGGTCACTGGTGATGAGGTGATGGCAGAGCGATTGAGTAGACATTTGTGCGCGTGTGCGCGTGCGCTCATGTGCATAGGTGTTGAGCATATTCAACCGCATGAATATCTTATTTTATTACTAGTATGTGCATTGTCAACCCATGTTTTCCCTTGTAGCGACCGTCGCTGAACGATGCAGGTCGCGAGACCGAACCAAATTTTAGATCAAAAGCCGATACGTTGCCCAAGCATTGATCCAACTCGATTGGGTCTTATCGATTTATGAGGCTCTAAGCCCTAGCTCCACCCATGTCTTCATCTTGTTCTTGGGCATTGGATCACCATCCAAGCATCTGATCACCTCTTAATTATTTCTCTTGCTATTCCATCATAATTCAAGTAATCCCCCAGCTTTAATCTCGACCATCAGATTTTAATCCGAACCACCACATAAAAACTCTTCCACTCTATCACCTTTAAACTATCCACTTCAGCAAGTCCGTATCAACTGAAACCTGCTCATACAAAACAAATCCGGTCAACCAATTCAACCCCTCTCAAGTCTCAACCATCCCCATTTAACCAACTCTTTTCAACCAAACCCCAACACATGTAAACACATCCCCTTTCCTTAAAGCGCTCGAGAGCTGATGAGATTTCCCCAAAAAAAAAAAAAAAAAGCCCGATCCCCTGTATATCTCTAACCCGATCCCTTCTCTCTCTCTCTCTCTCTCTCTCTCTCTCCCTAACCAACAACCCCGATCCCCCCTGAGATTCCGATTCCCCCTCTCATCTCTATCCCGCAGCCCCTGTCACCCGATCCACTCCCCATCAGCCCGAATCCCCTTTCGAAAATCCCGGCGATTTTCCCCTGACGGATCGATCCGATCTCATCCCGATCTCCTCTCATCCCAATCCCCTCTCTCATCCCTATCCCGTCGGCCCCCTCTCCCCTATAAATAAAGCCCTCAAGCCCAGCCGATCCCCCATCATCCCTCTCCAACCTCCCTCGTCATCTCCCCTATTTCTCTCGTTTTCTCTCTCCTGCGGTGGGGCTCTACTCGCACGGCGCCGGAGAGCAACCGGCCGGAGGAGTCGCAGCCGGAGCCAACGACTCCCCATCGATTCAGTTGTACCTGGACGATCCAGCCGCAGGCGGAGCGGAAGGCAGTCGACGGGAGTTTGTGCGTGATCTACAACCAGGTGACATCTACTTTCTTTGCATGGTCTTTAATAGTGGGAAATGAGAATGACTAAAGGTAGGTAACCATAACACTGCATGCGGGTCCCGCCGGACATCGCCGCATGTGGTCCAGTGGACCCCGCCTTGCATGCGGAGTCGCGAATCCGGCGACGCATGCTTAAAAACATTAATAATTAAATGATAATCTTTCTGCTGATTGCTTGGACACCGTAAGTAGGAATTCCCTTAAGTCTTGCAAATTAATAATTAAATAATAATTATCGGGTCCCACCCTCCTTTGGGGAGTATGGAGACCCGGGCACACGGGAATACGGGCGAGAGTAACTGTGATGCATGGGTTGTGAGTGCGGTGCGAATCCCGGGGAAAAATGTCGAAGCTATTTATTTATTATAATAATCTATCATGTGGAAAGATTGGACCCGTGCGCGTAAGGGACGTGAACCACCCTGCACGCACAGCCGAAGGCCAGTAGGCTAGGGGGTCACGGGCAAGGGTTGTGGTAAAGCCAATAGGATTAGCCTTTAGTAGGGATTGGCCTAGCAACTCTGTCCCGGGGTAGTTGAAGCCCCCAAAGTAACGCAAGTGAGGTGGTAGAGCTCCATCGTGAAAGATGGAAAATATCTTATAATCATTTGGGTGATGTGTGTATGGTGGATGCCCGGCGAGAGAATTGACCCTCTACATCGATATAGAAGGCCCGGTAGTAATGCCCGACCGAGAGCAGGATGGACAAATTATCCGGTGTTCACTTTAGGAGATATGATTTATATTGTAATTCATAATTAAGCACTGTAGTATGTCTAACGGACTGTATGGTAGATAACCTAGTGACAGTAGGAATTGCATGTGAACATAGATTATTGATAGGCTTAGGTTAACCTTCTGTAAACTTTGAACTGCTTCTGTAATTTAATTCAATTAAATATGTCATCTCATATTATTAAAGACTATAGGATGTCGCTAGCCATTAATTTGGCTAATCTCCCAATTTCCCATTGGGGGCTACTCTTTCCCACGAGTAGACTCTCCTGCAGGTCCAGAGGTTCGGGAGTAGCAGTGGGAGGCCGGAGGCAGTTTTAGGGTTTCAGTAGTATTTTATTTTGGTATGTGGTTTCGTGGCAATGTAATGGGTGGATATTGTATAAGAATCAGTTAGTTTAAGATTAGTTAATTGTTTGAAGCATTGATACAGCTGGAGGTATTTTGGGTAGGCCTCTCCTTAAGGCCACAAGCCTAGGGTAGTTCACAGTGAAAATATAAGTATCTAAATGGCCTAATTGACTAGCCCTGTAGATATGACCCCTAGACCAGTGTGCTGAGTGTCAGGGAGAGGGTGAGATTTCTAGCTCGCCGTCGGAGGCTTGAGCCTCGTGCTCCCTTAGAAAGACTTCTGTCAGCATGTGGGGCACCGACTGGTCGCACATGCTGAGAGGATAACCCGGTTGAAGGTCGAGCATGATCGTCTTTCTGTTGACAAAAATTTTATCTCTTTTTCTAAATAAAAAGGTTTTCATAAAAACCAAGTTTTAAAATACCCATTGTTTCTCCCTCCTCCTTCTTCATTTATGAGAGAGTCGCAGTCCTGTGAGAAACCCTAATTGGTGTAGTTAGTCGACTAAACCCTAAAACCCTTGGTCTTTCTCACCTCACACCCCAGGAATCGGTCTTCAGATTTCTGGGGCGTGACAGGCTGGCAGCTCACCTCCCGTTTTCTCATATATATATATATATATATATATATATATATATATATATATATATATATATATATATATATATATATATATATATATATATATATATATATATATATATATATATATATATATATATATATATATATATATATATATATATATATATAGAGGAATGATAAAATGCGGCGTGCGGTGTCACACCGCTGCCGTCTGATGCACCCTCTGCGTGTGTGCGATGCACACAGCGGTGAATCAGATGGCTGCGGTGCGACACCGCACGCATCGCATGCCGCATTCTAACACACCCCTATATATATATATATATATATATATATATATATATATATATATATATATATATATATATATATATATATATATATATATATATATATATATATATATATATATATATATATATATATATATATATATATATATATATATATATATATATATATATATATATATATATATATATATATATATATATATAGGGCTGTTACAGTGAGCTATGGGCAGCCGGGGGGGAAAGTGAGCTGCGGGTATTTTGAACCCCCAAGAAGTTATGGAATTTGATGAAATTTGGTGAGGTTGTTGTATAGTATAAGATGTTCATCCTCACCAAGTTTCATCAAATTCCAAAACTTCTAGGGGGGTCAAATGGTCGAAGCAATTTCTACCGTCCGCAGTCACTGTTAAAATTGCTTCGACCATTTGACCCCCCTAGAAGTTTTGGAATTTGATGAAAATTGGTGAGGATGATCATCTTATACTAGGAAACAACCTCACCAAATTTTATCAAATTCTATAACTTCTTGGGGGGTCAAAATACCCGCAGCTCACTTTCCCCCCGGCAGCCCACAGCTCACTGTAACAGCCCTCTCTCTCTCTCTCTCTCTCTATATATATATATATATATATATATATATATATATATATATATATATATATATATATATATATATATATATATATATATATATATATATATATATATATATATATATATATATATATATATATATATATATATATATATATATATATATATATATATATATATATATATATATATATATATATATATATATATATATATATATATATATATATATATATATATATATATATATATATGTAGGCGTTTTACGTTGCGCTGTGCGCTGCCCCCGCGTGGAAATGCGCTGCGTAATTTTTCGCCCCGCGCGGATCGGTTGCAAACACGCGTGATTTCCCCTGGTCGTCTGATCCCGTGCAGCGCAACCCCTCCCGGCCGTCCGATCGCGCGGATCGGCTGCCAACCTGCACTAATTCTCCTGCCCGTCTGATCTCGTGCAGGGCACCCCCCTCCTGGCCGTCTGATTGTTCGGTTCGATTGCTGTGTGTTGGATCGATTGGAATCAAACGGTCGAAAATCTTTCTCACTGTTACTGTAGTGGCTACAGTAATAGCGAAAACCATTTTGGTTCGTTCGATTCCCATCGATCCAATGGATGAGAATCAAACGAATATAACAATTGTGCTGTGCGTTGGATCGATTGGAATCGGACGGTCGAAAATGGTTTTCATTGTTACTGTAGCCGCTACAGTAACAGCGGAAATGATTTTCAACCGTTCGATTCCGATCGATCTAACGCACAACAATTGAAACGAACGATCAGACGGCCGGGCGGGGGGTGCGCTGCATGAGATCAGATGGGCCGGGGATTTCGTGCGGGTTCGCAGCCGATCCGCACGATCGGACGGCCGTGCGGGGTTGCGCTGCACTGGATCAGATGGCCAGGGGAAATCACACGGGTTTGCAGTCGATCCGTGCGATCGGACGGCGAAAAATTACGCAACACATTTCCACGCGGGGGCAGCGCACGTCGCAACGTAACACGCCTCTATATATAAAGAGAGATCATCCTTTATATAGAAAGTTCATCACCCCCATTAAAAATCATCAAATTCTAAAACCTCAAGGCATAACAAATATGTTATTCAAATTAATGGTTTTTATGGACGGCCAGTAAATCTTCTAACATTTTATACCCTTTAAAGGTTTAGAATTTGATGATTTTTTGTGAGGATGATCAACTTGCCATACATAACACATCCACCAAGTTTCATCAAATTCTAAAACTTCTAGGTAGGTTTCTCAAAAGATTTCTCATTGGATCGGGACCCTATATATAAATATTCCGAATAATAGGATCTGATTCACCGAAAGTTCAAATTATGCACTCCTCTATATTAACTTTAGTTGGAGTCTACACACTTCTGGTATGGAAGTCGAATTATCTCCATCTTCTTCATCTTTGAGTGATTCTTCTCTACCCTCCTAATGTCTGAGTGAGCAATACCCCAACTCCACAGCCTCATCTAGTAGGCTCTCAAAGATGCCCCAAACCGGTAGAGGAGGGGGTTACAGTAACCTCTACCGAAGAGTGTGTGTGTGTGTGTGGGGGGGGGGGGGGTGAGATTACGGTTGTCATTCAGTCCCCATCCAATAGTCGATTGAAGGTGCTGACCTTTGAGGTATGGCACTGTGAGATGTTGAGCTGTCGAATGCTTAGTTGTTGCACAGACATTGTAGAGTACAGAGAGAGAGAGAGAGAGAGAGAGAGAGAGAGAGAGAGAGAGAAGAAGAAGAAGAAGAAGAAGAAGAAGAAGAAGAAGAGTACGACCGAAACCTACATTTCCGTGCAGTAAGATGCAACCTTTAAATCCACTATATCTGAAGAAGTAGAGCTACTCTCGATAGGCCGAGGAGTGCTTATATAAGAAGACAGAGGGTGGAATAGGCATGGCTAGAGTCCGAATACCAGAAAGCTATTGAAGCTCTGAAAAACTGAAAGTGGAATGTGGAATAATGAATTTTTTATCCTGAATCATTTGTCGGGTTTGCTATTTATAGAGGTTTTAAAATATCGAGAGTTTTGGTAAATACCCATGGGGATTTATCAGACCTCAAACAGTAACCATGGGCCTCAAGCAGGGTTGCGGGTCCCACAATCATCTCCGTAGTCCCTAAGCTGGGCTACGGGTCCCACTGTCATCTCCGTGGGCCCTAGGTAGGGCTACGGGTCCCACCGCCGTCTTTGTGGGCCCCAGGTAGGCCTGCGGGTCCCACTATCATCTTCGTGGGTCTCGGGCAGGGCTGCGGGTCCCACAGTTATCTCCGTAGGCCCCAGGTAGGGCTGTTGGTCCCACGATCGTATCTGTGGGTCTCAAGCAGGGCTGCGAGTCCCACCGTCTGGAGTTAGCCAGCTTTTGCACCCACGGAGTGTATCTTAACACCCTTTTCCTCCTCACCAGCTTACTCAACTTGAGGTGAGCCTTCAATACCAAATTGCTGTTAAGTTAGTACTGTATTGACATCTTACACTCCCCCTGCATACGCAAGATTATCCTTGATCTACTACCACATGTATGGTTGCAGAGTGAACCTCTTTGTTAGCCTAAGCCACTATTGCAATACCGTCTTTCTCACCAAAGATAAGGAATCTAGAGTTTGAGACTACGATAGTATTAGGAGGGTGTAGAGGCTCATTTCATTTCCTTGATCCCCCAATAGAAATCCAGTGTTCTTCACCAACACGATTCTCCTCTAACTTCGCTATAGCTTTAGTTAGGACCTCTTGGGTGTCCTAGCTGAGAACTTTGGTATGCACTTGATCTTAGGCATGGCTGAAGACTTTGAGGGCCTGGGTTTTAGTTGAGCAATCATTTGATGAATGCCGAAAACCATTACAAGTCACTTTTTAGTGGCTTCCATTCATACTTTAGGGATTAGGTATGTCACGCCCCAGAAATCTGAAGACCGATTCCTGGGGTGTGAGGTGAGAAAGGAAGAGGGTTATGGGTATGGTTACTTAACTATGCCAATTTAGGATTCTCACTGGGCTCTTTCTACGCTCACACACAAGAAAATGAAAGAAGGGGGAGAAACAAAGATCAGGCTCGACCTTTAAAAGGGATATCCTTTCGGTACATGCGACTCAACGGTGTCACAACATACTGACAGAATATACTCTAAAGGAGCACGCGACTCAAGCCTCCGACGGCGAGCCGAGTATCTCACCCGCTCCCGAACACTCGGTGCATCTGTCTGGAGGTCCTATCTACTGGGCTTGTCAAATTAGGTCAATTATTCGTCTTATAATTTTGTGGTGATCTAACCTATGCTTGGGGCCTTAAGGAGAGGCTTACCCAAAGAAATTCAGCTGGCACATTACCACTTATCACACTAGGTACCTAATAATAGAAGTCTTATTCCAATCCACTAGATTACATCGCAAGAAAGAGACTACTGTTAAAACGACATACTAGAATTAAAAAGAAAATGCTGCAACTCTAAACTCGCTCCTGGACTCCTACTGCTGCTCCGATGCCTCAGCTCCTGCAGAAGAGTCTACTCGTGGGAATGAGTAGCCCCCAAAAATACATTTGGGAGATTAGCCAAATAAATGGCTAGTGACAAGCTAACAATCTTAATAACTAACAACGTCCAAATTTTTAGACCAATTATTGATTAACCTAATTGTCAAGCTATGTTCTCAAACACGTCCTATGTGTCCATGCAATTTCTACATTCACATGCAAATCCTACTGTCACTAGGTCATCGTGTATACAGTCATACAATTCAAAATTTAATAATCAAACAATTAAGCACTCATACATGAACCCCAGATATTTTGTTCAACCTGCCCCCGGTCGGGCATTACTATCGGGCCTTTTATTTCGATGTAGAGGGCCAACTCTCTCGCCGTGCATCCACCAACACCATGCACAATTCACCCAGATGATCATAAGGGGTTTCCCGTCTTTCACGGTGGAGCTCTACCGCCCAACTTGCTTTACTATGGGGACTTCAACTCCCCGGGACAGGGTTGCTAGGCCAATCCCTACTCGAGGGCACCTCCTATTGGCTTTACCACAACCCTTGCCCGTGACCCCAAATCTACTTAACTTCGGCTGTACGCGCAAGGTGGTTCACGACCCTTGCGCGCATGGGGTCCCTACCCTCTAACCAGGTAGGTTAACAACGATTAACAAAACCACGTGGCATTAAAGGAAAACTAATGGATTACACCAGGATTCGCACCCGCTCACAACCCAGCATCAAAATTAAATATCATAAAGCAATCTCGCCCAAAATCCCTTTACTAGGGTTACCACGCTCCCCTCAGGAGGGTGGGTCCCGATAGTTCTTTAATTATTTATTTATTCAAATTAAGGGAAATACCTATCTATGGTGTCCATGCAAACAATAGAATATTTATTGTTAAATTATTAACTTTTTATGCATGCGTCGCCGGACTCGCGACTCCGCATGCAAGGCGGGGTCCACTTGACCACATGCGACGATGTCCGGCGGGACCCGCATGCAGCGTTATGGACACATACCCTTAATTTCTATATCGACATTATTAATTATTAAAGAAAGCGTGCTGTGTCACCTGGTCGACGCGCACGGACTCCTGTCTTTGGCCTCTGCTCCGTCCACGGCTGGATCGTCTCGGTACAACTAGTAATTTCAAACACACGAGCATATATTAAAATCTAAGTCGGTGGGTCCTTACAAGGGTGAGAAAACCAAGTCGGGGCTCGGTTCGTCTTTTGCTCGAGACGTCCTCGGGCTAGGGTTTTGGGTTTAGAAAAATATTTTACCGACGGACTCATGGGCCTTACCGAGTCTAAACTCGGATCGGGGGTAAACAACCAGTCTCGATGGGTCGAATCTGGGATTGACCGGATGGGTACGAGGGTTGTTCGGGTGTGACCTGGTTTGGCTTGGCGAATCCGCCATCGGGCCAACTACTAATAACAATACCACAAAAAAAAAATAAAAATAAAAGAGTACAACAATACTACCCAAAGTTTTCGGCTTCGGGCACTCGACCAATGCCGGCAGGTCAAGGGTTATACTAAGCCAAAGGTCGGCTGGGTAGGTTCGGACAGTGGGCACAAATCATTTAATTGCCATAGCAAAGGGAGGGACGGTATCGATGGTGGCTGGTCGGGGGCTACAACCTGTCAGGCTGCCGATAGCAAGCCGTCGGCAACCCCGACGGCAAGGTGAAAGGGGGGTAGAATCTGGGTATTGGGTGGTCCGTCGGGCCTGGCCTGGCTGCATCGGGCCTCGCCAGCTGCACGGCTGCTGGCTGCAATTCCAACGGCCATGGCCGTGTCGAAGGGGAACAACAACCACGGTTTTGGTCGTGGTTGATCTCAACCGAATAACAGGAAAAAAGAAAAGAAAAAATAAGGGAAGATGGGAGTGCTGTAGACTCGATGGGGAGTCGTTGGCTCCGGCTGCGACTCCTCCGGCCGGTAGCTCTCCGGTGCCGTGCGAGTAGAGCCCCACCACAGGAGAGAGAAAACAAGAGAGATAGGGAAGATGACGAGGGAGATCGGAGAGGGATGAGGGGGTCGGATCGGTTTAGGGCTTTGATTTATAGGGGAGAGGGGGCTGCGGGGATTGGGATCGGGGGAAAAAGGATGAGGTTGGCGGGATAGAGATGAGGGGAGAAAATCGTGGGGATTTTGGGAAGGGATCGGGGTTGTTGGGGCAGCGGGATAGAGAGGGATCGGATGAGAGATAGAGGGGGGAAGAGAGGGATCGGGTTAGAGAGAGAGATCGATTGGCTGAGAGGTGAGATGGGAGAGAGAGATAGAGAGAGAGATCGGTTTAGAGAGGGAGAGAGAGATAGGATCAGGTTTAGAGAGAGATCGTGCTGGGTTTGGGTTGGGTTGAGATGGGGTGGTTGAAAGGTTTGGTTAAGAAAAATAGTACAGATTTGATAAGGTGGGGTTTTGGTTTTATTAGTGGAGATGAGAGGGAGAGATGGATGGTTGAGATGGGGTTTGGGTTTAGGATAAAGAGAGAGAGATAGAGATAGTGAGAGAAACGGTTGGGTTGGGTGTGGGTTTTTAATTTTTTTTTTTCTACTAAACAAGTATTGCTCGCAGATCAAGCAAGGCTCGCACCCGGGCTCGCATCGCACCGAGACAGGCCGGTGCGCAAACTTCACGAGTCCGACAGACTCGCCTAAAAACCTTTTATTCTAGTTAATTTAAATTATCAAGACAATCCTGCCATGCCTCCAGCGTCGCCTAGCGACCCGGACCCGGGGCCCACTGCCCGGTCCAACTCGTGTTTAAACACACACCATTGACAGCCATAAATGCGAAACAAAATAATCAATTTAGCAATAAATAAAAAAAATAATAATAATATTGGGCTGCCCTGAAATCAATCGAACCGGGTATTACATCCTACCCACCTTATTAAAATTTTCGTCCCAAAAATTCAACTACTAAAACCAACGGTAGCACTCTACCAACATCTACTGCTAAAACGAAGAAAAACTAGAAGAATGGAAGATTAATGAGTACGAAGTTCCTTACCACCATTGTCAACCAATAAGCCAAGTCACTGCGACCAATCTTACCCAAAGAAAACTCTGACTCTATACTACTCAGAATTTTACTACTCTCAAATAACCTGACGTCATATGAATCGAGCCTCATAAACTTTAGGATAGAGATGAACCTCCAAATCCTCGCATCGCGAATACGAGTTTTGGGTTTTCATTTTCCATTCTAATCATTAAGGACTAATATAGATTTTCATGAGTCCAGATCATCTCCTTTTCCTAGATAAGGAGCGTCCTCCTTATCCAGAAGTAAGGTAACAACCTGATCCATGAAACAAGATCACGAAATATTCCCATCTAACGATACTAATGCATAAATATACACATAAACCTATGACCATACATGATACATCTATAGAATCGAGATGAAGACAACTTGATAACTCGAACTAGTACGCCTAGGCTTAAATCCTATGAGATTCCTCTCCGGAGCAAATACCTCTATTACCTACACCACCACTGCTACCCTAAAAATTTACAAGGAAAACACCTCTATAGTACAAATTGGGCACCCCAAATACATACTAACTAACCTAGAAAACATTGAGTCCAAGATAACACAACTATATCACAAACGAATGAGAATAAGGAGGGAACAATGATGAATCGTAAAACACCTATACTCAATGAAGGT
This sequence comes from Chamaelirium japonicum, assembly GCA_947650365.1. Lineage (NCBI taxonomy): Eukaryota > Viridiplantae > Streptophyta > Magnoliopsida > Liliales > Melanthiaceae > Chamaelirium > Chamaelirium japonicum. Next base: position 102,059 of record CANTAL010000424.1, on the reverse strand, counting down.
CCTAATACTAACACTCCCAACTATACTATTGTGGCATGACTCGAAAACCTTCTAAATGGTACACTATGATGTATGAATCAGGAAAGGAAGGAAACCCACTACCTGAGTAGAGAACAATGAAATAAGAGGATAACTAACATAGTGTCAGAAAGAAGCCGAAAGCTAGGGTACGACATAACACACACTGTACGGCTGGGTGACTAGTCCTAAACTAAAGCAACCTTGATTCAGTTGAAGTAGCCAGCCACTAGAAAACTAATGGCCCACTAGCATCATCTAAGCATACCAACACCTAATACTATATCCCTGCACTAAACTAGTCACCGAGTTAATTAAAGGGAGGTCTCATAAATGGAGCAAGCTGAGAACGAGGGAACCGAGACAATTATGGACAACTAGAAACAACTGGGGTAGATCAGCTAAATATATTTCCAAATTCCATAAGTATAGGCAATCCCCTTAACATTTTTTCTAATATCTTTCCACTACCCATTTATTTCCAAATCAATCTTAACGCCATAGCCATCTGGCCAATGTACTCTCTTCCGTGAGTCCAAACTGTGTAACCAGCTGCCAAAGTTTCCAAAGAAACAGTGCATGCTCTGTCGCTAGTCCCAACGGGAACTACGTAACCAGCTGCCAAAGTTCCGATTGGGAACAGTGCAAGCTCTGCCAGCTGCCAAAGTTTTCGAAGAAACAATACACGCTCTACCGCAAGTTCCAACAGGAACTGCGTAACCAGCTGCCAAAGTTTCGATTGGGAACAGTGCAAGCTCTGCCAGCTGCCAAAGTTTCCGAAGAAACAATGCACGCTCTACCGCAAGTTCCAACAGGAACTGCGTAACCAGCTGCCAAAGTTCCATTTGGGAACAGTGCAAGCTCTGCCAGCTGCCAAAGTTTTCGAAAAAACAGTGCACGCTCTGCCGCAAGTTCCAACAGGAACTGCGTAACCAGCTGCCAAAGTTCCGTTTAGGAACAGTGCAAGCTCTGCCAGCTGCCAAAGTTTCAAAAGAAACAATGCACGCTCTGCCGCAAGTTCCAACAGGAACTGCGTAACCAGCTGCCAAAGTTCCGATTGGGAACAGTGCAAGCTCTGCCAGCTGCCAAAGTTTCCGAAGAAACAATGCACGCTCTGCCGCAAGTTCCAACGGGATTTGCGTAACCAGCTGCCAAAGTTCCGATTGGGAACAGTGCAAGCTCTGCCAGCTGCCAAAGTTTCCGAAGAAACAATGCACGCTCTGCCGCAAGTTCCAACGGGAACTGCGTAACCAGCTGCCAAAGTTCCGTTTGGGAACAGTGCAAGCTCTGCCAGCTGCCAAAGTTTCTGAAGAAACAGTGCACGCTCTACCGCAAGTTCCAATAGGAACTGCGTAACCAGCTGCCAAAGTTCCGTTTGGGAACAGTTCAAGCTCTACCAGCTGCCAAAGTTTCCGAAGAAACAATGCACGCTCTGCCGCAAGTTCCAACAGGAACTGCATAACCAGCTGCCAAAGTTCCGATTGGGAACAGTGCAAGCTCTGCCAGCTGCCAAAGTTTCCGAAGAAACAATGCACGCTCTGCCGCAAGTTCCAACGGAAACTGCGTAACCAGCTGCCAAAGTTCCGTTTGGGAACAGTGCAAGCTCTGCCAGCTGCCAAAGTTTCCGAAGAAACAGTGCACGCTCTACCGCAAGTTCCAACAGGAACTGCGTAACCAGCCGCCAAAGCCTCCGAAGAGTCAGTGCGTAGTCTCACAATGTCCTCTAACGGACAGTCATAATCCACCGCCAAAGTTCCCGAGGAACAATGCGTACCCTGTCGCGAGGGTCTTCATCGATACATTCCAAAATTTAGAAACCATGTGAACTCAACTACTACCTAAGATTTCCATCTCCTAGTACACTCTTTGAAACCACTACCCCCAAGGGTCATCATCATTACTCGTAGAGTTTAATTAAACGTGACATATAAGCTCCGACAATACACCGGAGGAAACCAAAAGAAAGACCAATCCAGTTATTATTCCTAGAACTAAACAATGGATGATCCTATAAATACCGACTAGGCCTCTAATACTAATGGTCAATGGAGAAACAAGGAATCCTAAGATGCCGGCTAGGTCTCTAGTACTAAGGGTCAACGAAGATTAAGGAGTCCTAAAATACCGTATATGTTTTTAATGCTAAAGATCAACGAAAAACAACAATAACTAACAAAAGGAGAACCTCATCCCACTGTGCACTCTAAAAATTTTACTACAATTATATGTTATATTCCATAAAGATTCCAACACGAAACAGATCAAAACACATCACACATTATTCCTATATTTTAAACCATTACATCATGCCTGTGAATCGGGACAGTCCTTCTTCATATGACCTCCTTGCCCACAATTGAAGCATATTTTTCTCAAGGGACAAGTGCTGCGAATGTGTCCTTCCCGCTTGCAGCGATAGCAAAGTCGTAGCCCTCCATTCTTATTCCCTTGTCCATCCTCTGGTGGTTCGGATGAAATCTTAAACCTTTTACTAGGGTGGTCTACCTGATGCTGCTTCTGAATCTTACGAGATTCTTCCAACTCTTGTTCAATGGCCAACGCTCGAGTAACTACCTCCTCATAGGATTGACCTAAGAAGGCTGTAACCCTACCACTGATTTCTGACTTTAGTCCATGCTCAAAACACTTTGCCCTCCGGGCATCAGTCACCACCTGGTGCGGTGCGTACCTCGCAAGCTCTTAGAATTTGGCCTCATACTGTGCCACAGTAAGAGACCCTTGGGAAAGGGCCAAAAACTCCATCTCCATCCGATTTTGCACAGTCACAGGGAAGAACTTCCTCTGAAAAAGTTCCTCGAACTCTGACCAGGAGATAGCTCCTCGATCAGCTATTCTTGAATGCAAGACCGACTGCCACCAGAAGTCAGCCTCTGCCTCAAATTGGTAAGATGCAAGAGCGACTCGTCAGTCTCCGACGACCTCCAAAACGTCAAGGACCTTCTTTATCTGTTGAAACCATCGATCTGCCTGCAAGGGGTCCGGCTCTCCCTTGAAAGTTGGAGGTCCCATCGCCTTGAAGTCCTTCAAAAGTCTCCCTTGACGCTCGCCCTCTGCTAGCTGACGAGCCTGTGCCTGGGCAAAAGCAGTCAGAGCTAAAGCAGTCTGCTGCTGGGCCGCTGTCTGCTGCCGTTGAACCATGGTGGCCATTCCTTGGAGCATCTCCATCATCCTCGTTGTACCGTCAGGTTCAGAGGACGAACTCGCTCCGTTACTTCTTCTAGTACCCGCCATCTACAATACAACTCATATTAGAATATTACGACTCCACGACCTAGGCTTCAACTTCTACAATCCTAATCCCATGAATCATATCCCTAGGCTCTGATACCAGCTGTCACGCCCCAGAAATCTGAAGACCGATTCCTGGGGTGTGAGGTGAGAAAGGAAGAGGGTTATGGGTATGGTTACTTAACTATGCCAATTTAGGATTCTCACTGGGCTCTTTCTACGCTCACACACAAGAAAATGAAAGAAGGGGGAGAAACAAAGACCAGGCTCGACCTTTAAAAGGGATATCCTTTCGGTACATGCGACTCAACGGTGTCACAACATACTGACAGAATATACTCTAAAGGAGCACGCGACTCAAGCCTCCGACGGCGAGCCGAGTATCTCACCCGCTCCCGAACACTCGGTGCATCTGTCTGGAGGTCCTATCTACTGGGCTTGTCAAATTAGGTCAATTATTCGTCTTATAATTTTGTGGTGATCTAACCTATGCTTGGGGCCTTAAGGAGAGGCCTACCCAAAGAAATTCAGCTGGCACATTACCACTTTTCACACTAGGTACCTAATAATAGAAGTTTTATTCCAATCCACTAGATTACATCGCAAGAAAGAGACTACTGTTAAAACGACATACTAGAATTAAAAAGAAAATGCTGCAACTCTAAACTCGCTCCTGGACGTACTCCTACTGCTGCTCCGATGCCTCAGCTCCTGCAGAAGAATCTACTCGTGGGAATGAGTAGCCCCCAAAAATACATTTGGGAGATTAGCCAAATAAATGGCTAGTGACAAGCTAACAATCTTAATAACTAACAACGTCCAAATTTTTATACCAATTATTGATTAACCTAATTGTCAAGCTATGTTCTCAAACACGTCCTATGTGTCCATGCAATTTCTACATTCACATGCAAATCCTACTGTCACTAGGTCATCGTGTATACAGTCATACAATTCAAAATTTAATAATCAAACAATTAAGCACTCATACATGAACCCCGGATATTTTGTTCAACCTGCCCCCGGTCGGGCATTACTATCGGGCCTTTTATTTCGATGTAGAGGGCCAACTCTCTCGCCGTGCATCCACCAACACCATGCACAATTCACCCAGATGATCATAAGGGGTTTCCCGTCTTTCACGGTTGAGCTCTACCGCCCAACTTGCTTTACTATGGGGACTTCAACTCCCCGGGACAGGGTTGCTAGGCCAATCCCTACTCGAGGGCACCTCTTATTGGCTTTACCACAACCCTTGTCCGTGACCCCAAACCTACTCAACTTCGGCTGTACGCGCAAGGTGGTTCACGACCCTTGCGTGCACGGGGTCCCTACCCTCTAGCCAGGTAGGTTAACAACGATTAATAAAACCACGTGGCATTAAAGGAAAACTAAACAGTGTTTAATCATTTTCGATGGATTACACCAGGATTCGCACCCGCTCACAACCCAGCATCAAAATTAAATATCATAAAGCAATCTCGCCCAAAATCCCTTTACTAGGGTTACCACGCTCCCCTCAGGAGGGTGGGTCCCGATAGTTCTTTAATTATTTATTTATTCAAATTAAGGGAAATACCTATCTATGGTGTCCATGCAAACAATAGAATATTTATTGTTAAATTATTAACTTTTTATGCATGCGTCGCCGGACTCGCGACTCCGCATGCAAGGCGGGGTCCACTTGACCACATGCGACGATGTCCGGCGGGACCCGCATGCAGCGTTATGGACACATACCCTTAATTTCTATATCGACATTATTAATTATTAAAGAAAGCGTGCTGTGTCACCTGGTCGACGCGCACGGACTCCTGTCTCTGGCCTCTGCTCCGTCCACGGCTGGATCGTCTCGGTACAACTAGTAATTTCAAACACACGAGCATATATTAAAATCTAAGTCGGTGGGTCCCTACAAGGGTGAGAAAACCAAGTCGGGGCTCGGTTCGTCTTTTGCCCGAGACGTCCTCGGGCTAGGGTTTTGGGTTTAGAAAAATATTTTACCGACGGACTCATGGGCCTTACCGAGTCTAAACTCGGATCGGGGGTAAACAACCAGTCTCGATGGGTCGAATCTGGGATTGACCGGATGGGTACGAGGGTTGTTCGGGTTGACCTGGTTTGGCTTGGCGAATCCGCCATCGGGCCAACTACTAATAACAATACCACAAAAAAAAAATAAAAATAAAAGAGTACAACAATACTACCCAAAGTTTTCGGCTTCGGGCACTCGACCAATGCCGGCAGGTCAAGGGTTATACTAAGCCAAAGGTCGGCTGGGTAGGTTCGGACAGTGGGCACAAATCATTTAATTGCCATAGCAAAGGGAGGGACGGTATCGATGGTGGCTGGTCGGGGGCTACAACCTGTCAGGCTGCCGATAGCAAGCCGTCGGCAACCCCGACGGCAAGGTGAAAGGGGGGTAGAATCTGGGTATTGGGTGGTCCGTCGGGCCTGGCCTGGCTGCATCGGGCCTCGCCAGCTGCACGGCTACTGGCTGCAATTCCAATGGCCATGGCCGTGTCGAAGGGGAACAACAACCACGGTTTTGGTCGTGGTTGATCTCAACCGAATAACAGGAAAAAAGAAAAGAAAAAATAAGGGAAGATGGGAGTGCTGACCTGACTCGATGGGGAGTCGTTGGCTCCGACTGCGACTCCTCCGGCCGGTAGCTCTCCGGCGCCGTGCGAGTAGAGCCCCACCGCAGGAGAGAGAAAACGAGAGAGATAGGGAAGATGACGAGGGAGATCGGAGAGGGATGAGGGGGTCGGATCGGTTTAGGGCTTTGATTTATAGGGGAGAGGGGGCTGCGGGGATTGGGATCGGGGGAAAAAGGATGAGGTTGGCGGGATAGAGATGAGGGGAGAAAATCGTGGGGATTTTGGGAAGGGATCGGGGTTGTTGGGGCAGCGGGATAGAGAGGGATCGGATGAGAGATAGAGGGGGGAAGAGAGGGATCGGGTTAGAGAGAGAGATCGGTTGGCTGAGAGGTGAGATGGGAGAGAGAGATAGAGAGAGAGATCGGTTTAGAGAGGGAGAGAGAGATAGGATCAGGTTTAGAGAGAGATCGTGCTGGGTTTGGGTTGGGTTGAGATGGGGTGGTTGAAAGGTTTGGTTAAGAAAAATAGTACAGATTTGATAAGGTGGGGTTTTGGTTTTATTAGTGGAGATGAGAGGGAGAGATGGATGGTTGAGATGGGGTTTGGGTTTAGGATAAAGAGAGAGAGATAGAGATAGTGAGAGAAACGGTTGGGTTGGGTGTGGGTTTTTAATTTTTTTTTTTCTACTAAACAAGTATTGCTCGCAGATCAAGCAAGGCTCGCACCCGGGCTCGCATCGCACCGAGACAGGCCGGTGCGCAAACTTCACGAGTCCGACAGACTCGCCTAAAAACCTTTTATTCTAGTTAATTTAAATTATCAAGACAATCCTGCCATGCCTCCAGCGTCGCCTAGTGACCCGGACCCGGGGCTTACTGCCCGGTCCAACTCGTGTTCAAACACACACCATTGACAGCCATAAATGCGAAACAAAATAATCAATTTAGCAATAAATAAAAATAATAATAATAATATTGGGCTGTCCTGAAATCAATCGAACCGGGTATTACAAGGTAATCATCACCATATCTACCACCCCATCCGCTCTACGCTTTTCGACCTAAACTTGTGTGATATCTAGGAGGATGTCCTCCGCCCTGATCTCCATACAACAACTTGCGATGGAGAGACGACAATGGGCCTCTTTTGGCCTATCAACGTAGAGTGGTTGTCCTACTACACTCGTCACTAGGCTAATAAAGCATTTAGACCAACACTCCACTGGAAAAATATGCCATTCGAACACACACGTGTATTTTGTCAAACATATCACGTTCGCACTTCATCCCACTATGCCAAAACTTATGCACCACGTGACGACCCTTAAAATACCAAGACCCTCTTTCAAAAACCTTCAAGTAGTCATCCTCTGTCTTGAACTTGAATAGACAATAGTTGTTCTTGCCCTAGAAGTGGTCCTATATATTCATTTGGTCTTCCATACTTACTTAATGATATCTTTTAATTTGATGAAGTATATAAGGTTTCCTCCAAAGAACATACCCGATCAACATATGCGCCCAACCCTCTAGGTTTTTAATACTTTCACAACACAGCAAACAACAATGTAAACACCATCTTAAATCTTGAGAGTAATAAATTTAAGAAAAATATTGGAATTTGGAGGCGTACAACCACACACAATGTTCCAAGCTTTGCTTAGAGCCAATCTTTGAGTTGGGCTTTCCGCAACGACATTTGATACAACATTCATAAATTCAGACGGACGTCACCACGCTGAGCACTTGGTGAGCCTCCTACTCAATAGAGCGATGGAGGGGCAGGAATCCACCCTATGTTCCCAATTGTAAATCGCTGTCTAGGTGAGATTGGGATCCACCACGTGAACGACCTATACCACGAATATCTGAACCAGACGTCGATCCACGAAGGCTACATCTAGATTTGATAGACCTGTCAATGGGCCAGATCATGATTTAAATCCGATCTGAATTCGATCCGGAAATCCGAGAATTGGTATTGTTTTTTGTCCGATATCAATTTAAAAACGATCTGATTCAATTCGAAATACAATCGGATCAAATATAGATCTGCCTATATCCGATCTGAATAAGGTCTGATCCGATACATTTAGTTAGCTTTATAGCATATATATCTGTGACGATCAAGATCCAATAGGCCAAGAGCCAAGACTCCTGAGGCTATGATGCCAAGATGGATGAGGTGAGGTGAGATGCACAAGGCCATGAGTTAGTCCCACATCGCCTGGAGAGAAGGAGATCATGAGCTACTTTCATAATTTTTTCTCCCAAACATAGAAGACGCGTTTTAAAACCGTGCGCCGCTATGGATTTCGTAAGAACTCTGTAGTTAAGCATGCTCGGGCGAGAGTAGTACCAGGATGGGTGACCCCCTGGAAAGTTCTCGTGCGGGCACGGACAAAGCAGACAATATTTTGTGTGTTTGGAGCAGATGTTACAATATCATAGTCTGTCCGATGCCAAACCAAGCCATCTTATTTCCACCGTCTAATGCCTAACTCAATTGTATTATGTTAACTGTCGAATATATGGATAGCCAAATCCATTGGCCCAAACTAATAAACGATTCAAACTTAGAAGTCTTGAGTTTCTGTTTGACTGGATCATTATCCAAATCCGATCCGAATATAAAAAAAACACCTGGTCCAAGATCCAATTAAAAATGATCTGATCCGCTTCAAAATATAAATGGATCAAATTTGGATCTACCCTAATCTGATCGGAATTCGACTCGTTGACAAGCCTAGATCTGAATCCACGACCTCGAGACAAAGATCTACTTCTTGAGAGCACTTTATCTACAAAATCAATCAAAGACGGATCTTGGGGAAGCAGAAACCCTTCCTCCCCATTGTCGACCTCTATGGCATGTAAAAGGCCTTGGACTTCGAAGCATAAGGAGGGAGATCCTCCTAGGTTAAAGCAACCATAGTCGACCTCTCTCTAGAAAGATGAGGAACACCGGTGGGAAGGGATGGGGAAGAGTGCCGGCAAGAGAAACTCTAGTCGCCCAGATGGTGAAACGTATTCTTCATAACTTCTATAATGTTATTGTTACTAACCCGGAGTGCTCAAAAAGGCTAATCTCTTGGAGGGGGGTAGAGCACATCGGGTATATTAAGTGGTTTATAAGTGCCACCCTTGCCGATGTTGGACTATTCATCAACACTCCCCCTCAACGGGAGCATGCATGGCAAGGCACAATCAGTGGGAGTGCTTCTGGAGCTGAAGTGGGAACTGGTGAAGGAGCCGAGCACATCTCTGATACCATGTTACTAACCCACAGTGCTCCAAAAGCCTAAACTCTTGGAGGGGTAGAACACAACGGGTATATTAAGTGGCCTATAAGTGCCGCCCTTACTGATGTGGGACTATTTGTCAATAGTTATGTATAGAACTTAAGCTATCATGTGTTTTGTCGCACATCTCATTGAATATATAATGATAATGCTCATCTCATTGAATATATAATGATAATATCATATTCATGTACTCACGAAATACATAAAAAATAAAATTTATTTGAGAAATTCATCTTGTACATATTCAGATATCTTATCCAAGGACAACCATTTGTCCCTAATGGTTTTAGCAATTTTTATAAGGGGAACTTAGTGAGCCGTCCTTGACAAAGAGATCGGTTAAGCTAAAAGACTTTGAAATGCTGTGGACGAAAATGCCCTCCATAATATTTTAAATTTTCTTTTACAATGCTACCAAATTAGCGAACCACCAACCACTGAACCGAAGCTTGCCACTGCTCACCGTCGTCGACGACGGTTAGCCACTGCGACTTAAGATCGGGCTCGCTCTCGCCGCCATCTCTGCTGCTCGTGCCCACCTCTGCCATCTGGTCGCACTCAAGAGAGAAGGGAGAAGTACAGTGAGGATATTTTTGGGTTTCTGTAAAAGAAACGTTGACCATATATTTTGCGGGTCCTTTTCGTACCAGAGATCTGTTGCTGGGGACATATTACACATTATTTTTTTTTTATTAATAGAATGACATGTTGCTATCATAGCCATTTGTTAGACCTAGCCATGATTGTTGAATTGTAGTTCGCCATGACCGGAAGGCAAAGGGACACTCTGATTGGAGGCCACACCAGTCGGTTAAAAGAAATCGGTAAAAACTTGGGAATGAACAACATTGCTTCTCACGATCTTATGCCCATTTTTTTTTTGGTAAAGAAATTACATCTACCTACTTGAAAGCCTAGAAAAGATACTACCCGAGGTCTCTCGTCCCGAAATGTCAACGAGCCCCGGTGGAAAAAAGTCTATCCAAGTTCTAGACACCGTACTTGATTTAGCTATAGATGCCAAAAAATCCACACCGTCCGCTTCACGATAGATGTGGCTAACCCGCACCTCCTGGAATTCCCTCATATGATTCAGCAAGTCATTAAGCAAATAATGATCCCCGACTTCCCTTGTCACCCAATTAATGACCATCAGCGAATCTCCTTCAATCCAAAGTTTACCACGCTAATGCATTCTCTGGATAGCGTTGACCTCTTCCCAATGGCCCCTCATCTTTGTATCCACCACCGAAGTCGACCCAAGCGCAATGGTACCAACTGGCCTATCAACGTGAGTGGTTTTCCCACTATGCTCGTCACTAGGCTAATAGAGCATTTAGACCAACACTCCACTGGAAAAATATGTCATTCGAACACACACATGTATTTTGTCAAACACATCACGTTCACACTTTATCCCACTATGCAAAAACTTAAGCACCACAAGACGACCCACAAAATACCAAGACCCTCTTTCAAAAATCTTCAAGCAGTCATCCTTTGTCTTGAACTTGAATAAACAATAGTTGTTCTTGTCCGAGAAGAGGTTCTATATATTCATTTGGTTTTCCATACTTACTCAATGATATCTTTCAATTTGATGAAGTATATAAGGTTCCCTCCAAAGAACATACCCGATCAACATGTGCACCCAACCCTTCAGGTTTTCTAGACTTTCTCAGCAGAGCGAACAACAATGTAAACACCATCATATATCTTGAGAGTATTAAATTTAAGGAAAATGTCAGAATTTGGAGGCGTAAAACCACACACGGTGTTCCAAGCTTTGCTTAGAGCCAATCTTTGAGTTGGGCTTTCCACAACGACATTTGATACAATATTCATAAATCCAGACAGACGTCACCACGCTGAGCACTTGGTGAGCCTCCTGGGAGGAATCCACCCTATGTTCCCAATTGTAGATCGTTGTCTAGGTGAGATTAGGATTCACCACGTGAACGACATGTACCACGAATATCTGCACCACCCGTTGATCCACGAAGACTACATCTAGATTTGATAGGCATGTCAATGGGCCAGATCATGATATAAATCTGATCTGAATTCGATCCGGAAATCTCAGAATTGGTATTGTTTTTTTGTCCGATATCCATTTAAAAACGATCTGATCCAATTCGAAATACAATTGGATCAAATATAGATCTGCCCTGATCCGATCTGAATAAGGTCTTATCCGATACATTTAGTCAGCTTTATAGCATATATATCATAGTCTGTCCGATACCAAACCAAGCCATCTTATTTCCACCGTCTAATGCCTAACTCAATTGTATTATGTTAACTGTCGAAAATATGGATCACCAAATCCATTAACCCAAACTAATCAACGATTCAAACTTAGAAGTCTTGAGTTTCAGTTTGACTGGATCACTATCTGAATCTGATCCATTGGCCCAAACTAATAAATGTTTCAAACTTAGAGCCTTGATTTTCTGTTTGACTGGATCATTATCCGAATCCGATCCGAATAAAAAAAAACACCCAGTCCAAGATCCAATTAAAAACGATCTGATCCACTTCGAAATATAAATGGATCAAATTTGGATCTACCCTAATCTGATATGAATTCGACCCGTTGACAAGCCTAGATCTAAATCCACGACCTCGAGACAAAGATCTACCTCTCGAGAGCACTTGATCTACGAAATCCATCAAAGACGGATCTTGGGGAAGGAGAAACCCCTCCTCCTCATTGTCGACCTCTATGGCTTGCGAAAGACCATGGACTTCGAAGCATAAGGTGGGAGATCCCCCAAGGTTAAACCAACCATAGTTGGCCTCTCTCTAGGAACATGAGGAACACCGGTGGGAAGGGATGGGGTAGATTGCCGGCGAGAAGGTCGGCAAGAGAAACCCTAGCCGCCCAGATGGTGAAACGTATTTTTCATAACTTCTATTGTTACTAACCCGAAGTGCTCAAAAAGGCTAACCCTCTTGGAAGGGGGGTAGATCACATCGGGTATATTAAGTGGTCTATAAGTGCCACCCTTACTGATGTTGGACTATTCATCAAAACTCTCCCTCAACGGGAGCATGCGTGGCAAGGCACAATCGATGGGAGTGCATCTGGAGCTGAAGTGGGAACTGGTGCAGGAGCCGAGCACATCTCTGATACCATGTTACTAACCCACAGTGCTCCAAAAGCCTAAACTCTTGGAGGGGTAGAACACAATGGGTATATTAAGTGGCCTATAAGTGCCGCCTTTACTGACGTGGGACTATTTGTCAATAGTTATGTATAGAACTTAAGCTATCATGTGTTTTGTCGCACATCTCATTGAATATATAATGATAATATCGTATTCATGTACTCACGAAATACATAAAAAATAAAATTTATTTGAGAAATTCATCTTGTACAGATTCAGATATCTTATCCAAGGACAACCATTTGTCCCTAATGGTTTTAGCAATATTTATAAGGGAACTTAGTGAGCCGTCCTTATCAAAGAGATCGTTAAGCTAAAAGACTTTGAAAATGCTGTGGACAAAAATGCCCCTCCATAGTATTTTAAAATTTCTTTTACAATGCTACCGAATTAGCGAACCACCAAACACTGAACCAAAGCCTGCCACTGCTCGCCGTCGTCAATGATGGTGAGCTATTGCGACTTAAGATCGCGCTCGCTCTCGGCCGCCATCTTTGTTGCTTGTGCCCACCTCTGCCATCTGGTCATGCTCAAGAGAGAAGGGAGAAGTACAACGAGGATATTTTTGGGTTTCTGTAAAAGAATAGGGAACTTACGTTAACCATATATTTTTGCGGGTCCTTTTCGTACCCAGGGATTTGTTGCCGGGGACGTATTACACATTAATTTTTTTTTATAAATAGAATGACATGTTGCTATCACAAGCCCGTTTGTTAGACCTAGCCTTGATTGTTGAATTGTAGTTCGCCATGACTGGAAGGCAAAGGGACACTCTGATTGGAGGCCACGTCAGTCGGTTAAAGAAATCGGTAAAAAACCTTGGGGATGAACAACATTGCTTCTCACGATCTTTTGCAATTTTTTTTTTGGTAAAGAAATTACATCTACCTACTGGAAAGCCTAGAAAAGATACCCGAGGTCTCTCGTTCCGAATGTCAACGAGGCCCGGTGGAAAAAGTCTATCAAGTTCTAGACACCGTACTTGATTTAGCTATAGATGCCAAAAAAATCCGCACCGTTCGCTTCACGATAGATGTGGCTAACCCGTACCTCCTGGAATTTCTTTTAACCGACTGAAAAAACCCTTTTTGGGATGAAAAACTTGGGGATAGTGTTGACCCCTTCCCAAAGGGCCCTCATCTTTGTATCCACCACCAAAGTCGACCCAAGCGTAATGGTACCAACTACCTGCATGCTGCCCCATTGTCTCTAATGATGAATCCAGCTCCAGGATGTCCCGATGTGCAATTGTACTCCCCATCAAAATTGATCTTGAGTTCTCCCTCACCAGGGGGGATCCATTGAAAGAGACAATGCTCTTTGTTTCCCTGATGACTTGCACACCAGGAGGATAGAGATTAGCACTACGAGCACTAGACACGTGTGCAACAGAGTTTGAAGCTTGTTTTCTTCCCTCAAAAACTTAATTGTTTCGATTTGTCCAGATACTCCAGACTGCATTAACTAGGAGACTGCAGGATTGAACCTCCACTCGTCCCTTCAAGCATATATAATTTAACCAGCATCTTGCTCCATTTAGCAATAGAGGAGGGGGTGCATCGAACCAAAAGCGCCGCCCAGATATCCTTAACTCAAGGACAGCGAAAGATCGCGTGATCCACATCCTCCTCATGTTGAGCACATCTGCTATATAAGGGGTCCAGATTTATATCATGTTTGATAAAAGGTCTTTGGTAGGGATCCTGAATTTAAGCAACTTCCAACAAACGCAAGGGCACGGGAGGGTGTCTTGCACATCCACAGAATACTCCATATGTTATTAGGGACCGCATTTGGCTCCGAGTTAAGAGAATCATCATTGCCATAATCAGTCTCATCTCCCGCATCCTCGACTTGAGAAAGAAAATTAGTCCTGTTTGGATAGGATTCTAATTCTGGGATTCAGGAGCCCGGAATCCTAAAATCCCAAAAAATGTCTCTGAAGCTCGGAGCATCGATTTTGGCTCCAGAAAATTGATTCTCAGAAGTGCATTTTGATCTCTTCGCAGAAACACTTTTTAGGATCGGGTTGTATCTAAACAAACTCTTTATCTTGTTTAGGGATTCTGAGCTTTCAGAATCCGAGAATCCTGGAATCGGAGCGTATCCAAACATGCCCAACACCACCTTCGCATAGTCAGCTGTGCGATTAGAGCTTCAACAAGAAGACATAGATAGCTACATTAGCATGAATAGAAATATCACATATCTTTATATGTAAGGTCAGCCCACCCCAAGAATCCACCACTTACCGAGGAGCCATACCCATCTTTGATTTGGCACCACTTCCCGAGGAGCAATGCTATTCAACCTTTTGCCCGATTTGCGGACTAACGAAGCGTCCAATCACAGCTTCTATTTGCCTGCCGGGCATGGGTGCAACGGACGGCCGTGAACTGGACACGTACATACATTCCGTAAGACAAGTTAAGTCTGTAAAACTCTCTGGTTGAACATTATTTTCTTATTCGTACACCACTCTTCTGATGTCATCCATCCTTCCCATGAACCAAGAGTCAAGGGGTAAATGTATGATAGGTCCCATGCAAACAGATCGGTTCGATAAATAGGACGCTTCTAAGACCCCTTTATCTAAGACCCAAAATTTATTTTATCCACTCACCCATCTCTCTCAAGCTACCATGCAATGACGGAGACATCACAATCAACAAAGGTGCGGTGACAGGCGGCACGATGGCCTCCACCACTCTACCGTCTTGAACACCCACGACAACCTCGGCCTCATCTCCTCTCTCCTGATGTCTCCTTCCTCCTCAATAACACGATTTGGATTAGGTTTAGGATTATGATTCTCCAATAGCATAGATCTTAGGGTTTATGATTCGTATAATTTAAAAATGAGTGTATTGAAATAAAAATTGAATCACAATGAGAGGTATATATTTTTGTCCTATAAACTGATCTTTGTAGGGCCGTTCACCAAATCACCCAATAATTAACTACTTAACTGTCATATTACAAGCATAACCACACCCTCGCGTGTCCATCCATCACACACACGGTGTGTGTGAGAGTGTGATTGTGTGTGTGAGAGAGAGCAAAGAGAGAGAGAGAGAGAGGGGGGGGGGGGGGGGGGGGGGGTGGGGGGGGG
This sequence comes from Chamaelirium japonicum, assembly GCA_947650365.1. Taxonomy (NCBI): domain Eukaryota; kingdom Viridiplantae; phylum Streptophyta; class Magnoliopsida; order Liliales; family Melanthiaceae; genus Chamaelirium; species Chamaelirium japonicum. Next base: position 86,606 of record CANTAL010000424.1, on the reverse strand, counting down.
GGGGAGGCCACGTTCCTGTTCGTATGCTTACATAGTTGCATTGCTGGCATGTACCCAGAATCCATAACTGGTGGGTCTTCTACACTTGAAAGGTTGGAAATCTTCTGCTACTTGAAAGGGGGAAATATTGGCTACTGAAGCTGACACGCTTAGGTTTAAATTTCCTGAAACCACCCCTTCAAAGACTTACCTCAGCTTACAAGCATAGCCATATAATCCCACGTGTGCATCACACATCACCTCAGGCACAGAGCTAGAGCTAGAGAGAGAGAGAGAGAGAGAGAGAGAGAGAGAGAGAGAGAGAGAGAGAGAGTTGTTGTTTACTCTCATGGTCGTACTAATTTACAATGAGGTGGTAAATAAATTGGAGGTTTAGGCGAAATTAATTATGGGTAATGAACAAATAATTATCAAGACCCGTTTCCCTGATCATCTTCATCAATCTCAAAGGTACAGGTGGAAGTAGATGAGGAGGAGAAGGAGGAGTGAGAGAAGGGGGAGGGAGAAGAGGCCAGGCCGAGAAGCAAATCCATGAAGGCCCCGACGATGAGCCCATGCACCCTCTTCCCGTTGGCTCGCAGGTACCACCCCAGCATCTCCTCCAGCCGCCCCCAGTCCCTCACCCCGTGGGCCGCCACCACCTCCTCCATCGACGCCCTGAAGTCCCGGAACGGGTCCGCCGACTCCATCACCACCGCGACGCTCCCCGAGAACGGCGCCTTCGCCGCCGCCTCCACGATCGAGCTCGACCCGCCCCCGGGCTCGAAGAAGAGCCTGTCCGACCTGAGCCCGCGCAGGACCGCCTCCGCCGACTCCTCCAAAGCCGTCGAGAAGCTCTCCGGCTCGGTGGGCTCCGAGTCCTGTGCACGCGCGCCCTCGCCGCTGGCTCGGAAGGAGTGGGTCTTTGGGTTGTTACATGAAGGCCAAGGCCATGGAGAAGGGGGGCAGAGCTTGGAGTAGCCCCTGGTCCGAAAGAGAAGAGACGTGAGCCCTAGCTTCCTCCCCATTTGGTGCAGTGGCCGGGGGGTGAAAGAGAGAGAAGGTGCGAGGGTGAGGGGGGAGCGGAGGGTGGGGTCAATAAATACTGAGGGCAATCAATGGGTGGTACTCAGTACTACGCCATTGATTGAATATAAATGGTTGGAAGAGGAAAGGGGGGGTGATCAGTGATGTGGTGGCTTTGAAAGTTCTTTTCATAGTTTTGTCTGCAGCGGCAGATGGGAAGCCAAGAGCATGCAAGATGCAACTCCATCGATTTTTGTCACGTTTTGAGGGCCTTCCATTTCAATTCATGCATCACAAATTCAGGTGGATAACCTTCACTAGCTTTTGTGGGGGTGTGTGACTAGTGCTTTCTTTGTTTGGGGGAAGTTTTGATTGAGGGGTACTTTAGTCTAACCACCACCACCACCCCCAAAATAAAACAAAAAACAAAAAACAAAAAGAGGTAACTTGGTTAAGATCTTTGAAAAAAGATAGATAGGTTTGGTGCAAAGGATGGGCAGAAGAGCATAAGGTCCCTGATTAACAGATCTGTTCGGGGTAAAGGATTACAGTTTACATCGAATCCCCAAAACCCTATCACCTCTCTCTCTCTCTCTCTCTCGCAGTTGGTGTGACCAATGAAGGAAGAAACAGGTGGCAGCGACAGTGGTAGCGGGCACAAGCAATCGAGGAACGGTGGCGGCAATGAGCACTAGTAGCGACGCAAGTTTCAGCTGCTAGCCGGCAGACTTAGTGGTCACTACAAAAAAGACATTTATTGCTAACCGTAATATTATATTCCGTCGGTATAAGCACTATTAATACCGCCTGATTTATATCTAGCCGTCGGTTTAAAATATTTAATTTTTTGAATATTTTTTGGATATTTAATACCGACGGGTCGTTGTTATTCGTCGGTATAAATAATTTACCGACGATAATATTACTTATCGTCGGTAACATATGATATTACCGACGGACAATCAGGTTTTCATCGATATTATTTTTTAAAATTTATTAATTATCTTTATTTATTTACCGACGGATAATAGTTCACTCATCGCTTTTAATTATTGATTTAAACCAACGGATACTATGTCACCCGTCGCTAAAACTATATTATACCGACGGCTATTAATATTTTCATCAGGATAAAGAGTAAAATTATATTTATGGATCTCGACCCCCCCCTGTTGGTTCCATATCGATCTCTGCTCCGTCGGCCTCTCGCCTCGATCCGGCCTCCGTCGCCTGCGACCACCTCTCCGATGAGTCCCTGTCGTCTCCTCCTCCTCCTCCCTTTCTCCCCCTTTGATTTGCCCCGCCCCCTGCAGCTCCTTTTGTGCCCTAGTTGCCGGTGCAGCAACTGCCGGGGAGAACCAGAGGGGGAGGAAGTTAGAGAGGAGTCCAGGAGAAGGAGAGAACACCATAATTCGCTATAGCTAAGGTCCCTACAAGTAGACATTTGTCTCCAAAAAGAGTATATAGTCGTCTTCAAAAGGAGTATGCATTTTTTTTTTCAGAAATTTTTGAGAAATGGAATGAAAAATATTAATATTTTAATAAACGGAACTAAAGTTGGGAATTTGTCAAAAATGGACTATTACGCCATCTCAAATGGCGTAAAGTTTTTACGCCATTTGAGATGGCGTAAATTTGGCAGGTAAAGTCTAAAGAATTTACGCCATCTCAAATGGCGTAAGCCTTTGAGTAAATAAAGAAGGGTTATTTTGACTTTACCCCCCAAATTTTGCCTTGAATTAGACTTTACCCCCACATTTTCATTAATTAGACTTTACCCCCCCCCCCCCCCCCCCCCCCCCCTAAAACTAACTTTCTGTCAACTCACCATCTAAGAGAAAGGGTGAGCTGATGGAAAAGAAATAAAGTTTTGGGGGTGAGCTGACGGTGCAGTTAGTTTTGGGCGGTAAAGCCTAATTAATGAAAATGTGGGGGGTAAAATCTAATTCAAGCAAAATTTGGGGGGTAAATTCAAAATAACCCTTCTTTTTATTTACTCAAAGGCTTTACGCCATTTCAAATGGCGTAAAGCCTTTGAGTAAATAAAAAGAAGGGTTATTTTGACTTTACCCCACAAATTTTGCTTGAATAAGATTTTACCCAAATTTTGCTTGAATTAGATTTTACCCCCACATTTTCAAAAACAGAACAGAAAATAATAGCCGTTAGATGATAGAATAATGAAAAAAAAAATCAAAATAAGAGCCGACAGATTGAATAAAAATAAATGAAAAAAAAAAAAAGAAATTTACGCCATCTCAGTTGGGGTAAATGAAGGGCATTATAAAAAAATCCAAAAGTTTTACGCCATCTCAAATGGCGTAAAGACTTTACGCCATTTGAGATGGCATAATAGTCCGTTTTTAACAAATTCCCAACTTTAGTTCCGTTTATTAAAATATTAATATTTTTCATTCCGTTTCTCAAAAATTTCTGTATTTTGAAATTAACGTGTCCTGTAAGTAAAAGTCATCTCTCAAAATGGACGTATTTCAAACTTCCATATATGACAAATTAGGTATAGGTCCTTAACTATTTTGCAATATTAGCCCCAGGACATCATATTGCTATATTAGCTAAGGTCCCTACAAATATACATTCGTCTTCAGAAAGAGTACATATTTGTCTTACGAAAGTGTATACATTCATTTTAGAAAGAATATACATTCCTCTTTAGAAAGTGTATATATTCGTAGGGAGAGACTTGAGCTATATTTTGAAATTAGCGTGTCCTACAACTAAAAGTCATCTCTCAAAGAGGAGGGACTTGAGCTATATTCGTAGGGAGGGACTTGAACAAAAAGTCATAGCTCAAAAAGGATTTATGTCAAACTTCCTGAAAATTATTTTCTTAATGCGTCAATATTCGGAGATTTCTTAAAAAATTTGGAGACAGGCCTTAATTTGTTTCTATGATTAAGATTAGATTTTAGGGTTAGTTAGGTTTAAGGTTAGATTTAGGATTAGTTTTATTGTTATGGTTAGGGTTATGGTTAGGGTTAGGGTGAGGATTAGGATTAGGTTTTAGGATAGGGTTTAACCCAAAACCTAACCATTAGGGTTTAGGTTAGGTTTAAGGTTTAGGTTAGGATTAGAGTTAGGGTTAAGTTTAGTGTTTAGATTTAGGTTTAGGGTTTAGGTTTAGGTTTAGGGTTTAATTAGGTTAGGGTTTAGATTAATTTTAGGGCTTGGATTAGGATTAGGGTTTGGGTTAGGTTTAGGGTTTAAGTTTAGGGGTTTAGGTTAGGATTAAGGTTAGGTTTAGGTGAATATTCGAAGATTTTTTGAGAAATTTGGAGACTTTTGTGACTGGTTAGGGTTAGATTTATTTTTAGGTTTATTCTTACCATCTCGATCGCTAATTTTCTATGAGTGGACTTACCACAAAATCTCTAATTCTTCTCTAAAAGGCTGGAGAACCGGCACGGGCACTTTGCTCAGAGCCAAAGTAACTTGTCGAATCTGACGATATATCAATCGGAGTCTCAATTTATAAATTAGACAAAAACTTATGATTTTTAAATGCTTAGATTCAAAATTTGCCTATCAGAAAACGAAATCTTAAAATAACTACTAAAAATTTTGAAACCTGGCATGAGTATCTCGCTCGGAGCTAAAGTAACTGATCGAAACTGACGACACATTGATCAAAATCTCAGTTTGTATATTAGATGATCAAAAAATTTATGATTTTTGAACACATAGACTCAAAGTTCACCTATTGGATAGCAAAATCTTAAAATAGCTAGTAAAAGGCTTAAAAATAGCACGTGTATCTTGCTCGGGGCCAAAGTAACTTTTCGAATCCGATGGTACATCGATCGGATTTCTGATTTGTAAATTAGACAAAAATATATGATTTTTGAACACTTAGATTCAAAATTTACCCATCAGAAGATGAAATCTTAAAATAGCTACCAAAAGACTTAAAACCTGACATAGGCATCTTATTGAGGGCCAAAGCAACTCATCAAAATCAATGCACACCGATCGGACTCATGGTTTGTAGATTAGATGATCGAAAAACTTGTGATTTTTGAACACAGATTCAAATTTCACTTATTGAAGGGTGAAATCTTAAAATATCTAGTAAAAGGCTTGAAAATCAGCACATGCATCTTGTTTAGGGCCAAAGTAACTTTTTGATTCCGATGGTACACCGATTGGAGTCCCGATTTATAAATTAGATGAAAACTTATGATTTTTGAATGCTTATATTCAAAATTTGCCCATCAAATGGTGAAATCTCAAAATAGCTACTAAAAGTCATTAAACCTAGCATAAGCATCTTGCTCGAGGCCATAGTAATTTATCAAAACCTACGACACACCGATCGGATTTCTGGTTTGTAAATTAGATAAAAAATTATAATTTTTTAATACTTAGACTCAAAATTTGTCCATCGGAGGGCCTAATCATAATATAACCACTAAAAGGTTCAAAAACTGGCATGAGCACCTTGCTCGGGGTCAAAGTAACTTGTTGAATCTGACGGCATACCGATCAGAGTCTCGATTTAAAAATAGGATGTAAACTTAATTTCTTAACACATAAAATAGGGCATTAAACTGATCCAATATATATATCATTCGATTCGAAATACGAAAAATCTATTCGATTCAATATAAATCGATCCGATCCTATCAAAGTTGATTTGATCCAATACTAGGAGTGGCAATGGAGTTTGATAACCAAACCCGAAACATGGCTGGTATGGATATGAACGCTTCTTAATATCCATACTCGAAACCCGAAACCTGATCAAAATCCAATTACCCTCTAACCTGTTCTAATTATACTCATTGATCTTTTTAATATATTTTTTATATTAATTACGGATGTTAAATTTTTTTTATAATAAATATATTTTTATAGGAGGGGTAGCATTAAGGCAGTAGCAGCAGCAACAATGTTCATGCCAGGGTCACATATTTTGTTTTTGTAAAAAAATTTATAATATTTTTTTAATAAAATATTATCATGTGAATGCATATATAATGGTGGGTGATACTTATGTATTTGCGGTTATGTACGTAGTTGTGGTTGTGTACTTATGGTTGCGTAGTTATGTAAATAGTTATGTATTATGGTATAAAAAGATATATAAAATAACAAAAATTAAATATAAAATATAGCAAATTTGTTTTTAAAAAGAAAACTATTTTATCGATAGACTTTAGTAACACCGTCGGTATAAATAATTTTATTAGCTTATAGTAAAATTTATATTACCGACATCTCTAAATACCGTCGGCTTTAATTAGCTTTATGCCAATAGAAATAGTATTTATTATTGTCGACACCATTTTTACCGACGAATATATTTACTTAGTGACGGATATTTTTATCGTCGGAAAACATATACAGTGACGAAATGTTTTTTTTACCTACGAATATATTCTATCAGAAAAAAAATATTATTCTTGTAGTGGGTTTGGTACGGATTAGGTTTAGGTTTTGGATTAGATGTAGGGTTCATCCCATGGCCTATAGATCTTAAGGTTTAGGATACGTTTTAGTTTAAAAAGGAGTGGCATGAAATGAAAATTCAAATAGCAATAAGGGGTATTTTCATCCTGACAATTGTTAGGCTAGTTGATTAGTTGTTCCCCCCCCCCCAATTGTTAGGCTAGTTGATTAGTTGTTCCCCCCCCCCTAAATAATAATAATATGAAATACAAATCGGGGCTTGTGTGGGGAGAGGGGAAGAAGATGGGGTGTGTTCGTCATTAGGGTGGGGAGAGGGATTCATGGGGTGGTAGTAAAATTGCCCAAGTTAAATTTTGGATACTATTTTTGCTCCGGATTTTTGGATTATTGGATCCCAAAAGCCCGAAAACACACGGAGAGTGGTGAGAGCCTATTCGAGGCACACCAAAATCAGAAATTTGGAGATCCCAATTTGGACTTTTTAAGACGCTTTTTTAGAACTCGTTTTTGAAACTTCAGACTTATGAGCCATTGAATCTGTTTTTTCGGAGAGCCCAAACAAACCAATCACAACCCACAGACTCTCCCCTCTCTAGGGTTTGCCTTGCGATTTATCATCTCTCTCAATCTGACCTCGTGAATTGAGCTGCACTTCAGATAACAGCGGGTTTTCGACTGCTAGCCTGCTTCAGATCTTCTGAATGTTCGAGTTGTTGTGGTCTGAAACTTGTTAAAATTCCGATTAGACATATGATAAATTGAACAAATTGAGTCTAATATATAGAACCTTCTTGGTTACATGTTATGACATATGTTATGTATTATAGAGCTAGTAGCCTTGGTAACTCAGTAGACCACCAGATTGTACGATGGGCTTCATGCTTAGGAGACCCGATGGATCGGTTCTCAATCGGTTTCAGATCTTGCGAACACCGACGATCATGTACCCTCCCTCCTCCTCCTCCTCCTCCTCCTCTCTCTCTCTCTCTCTCTCTCTCTCTATATATATATATATATATATATATATATATATATATATATATATATATATATATATATATATATATAGGTCAGGTTCAATGGACACTGTTTTCGCATTTAATTTTTTATACCGATTTTTAAATCATTAGATAGAGGTTTCATATGTTCTTAATTTTTTGTGAGCATAATCACCTTGTCTTACATAGCACATCCACAAAAAATCAGTACATTCTAAAGCCTATAAGTACATCAAAACTAAAAAGCTTTATCGACCGCCTATTTTAATCGTTAATTTGAAAAGTTCATTTAATAAGTCTAGAGACTTTAGAATGTGCTGATTTTTTGTGGATGTGTTATCTAAGCCAAGGTGATTATGCTCATAAAAAATCAACAACTTATGAAACCTCTATCTAATGATTTGAAAATCAGTATAAAAAATTGAATGCAAAAACAGTGTCCATTGAACTTGATCCTCTCTCTCTCTCTCTCTCTCTCTCTCTCTCTCTATATATATATATATATATATATATATATATATATATATATATATATATATATATATATATATATATATATATATATATATAATTAGGATTCTTGTATGGCATGATCCGATCCAGTTCATTGATTATATTTGGGGATTTCATTTTGGGTATAGTGATTAATTTATCATCAAGCTGTGTTTTTCAATTTTGATTTTTTCAATGTCCAAATGATGATTAATTTTTCCAGATTGTATGTTGCGATCCGATCGATCATCAATTTTGCGCATGTATGTCCAAATGATGTCTTTTACAAATGTTAATATTATTTTTATTCATATTTACTTTGTTAAGTAGTTAAAGATATTATTTTTTAAAATATATAACCATTATGGGGCATTTGTTTGGGTATATGTTTGGGAAGAAATGCAGCCGAAGGGTCAAGGAAGTAAGTAGGTCAAGTTTGCCAAGCCAATGAAGCATGTCATGTCAGCCAAGCTTAGATCATGATTATTTTTAAAAACTGATGAGCTAGTTCTATTATCTTTGTACTTTCTAGTTCTTCTTTTGAAGTAAAGTTAGTGTTATTTTTTTTTTTTTTTGAGAACCCCTCCTCAGAGGAGGGAGGGTTTGGCGGACCCCAACCAGAAGCTATTAAAAACTAAGAAAGCACAGTGTTACAGAAGATGTTCGCCTCCACCCCTAGCTTATCACGCCAAGGAACAACCCAAGCATTGAAGAGGGAGATGATAGACTGCTTCAACTTATCCTGCCCTGCTGACTTGGCATTGAATACCCGATTGTTCCGTTCTAGCCAGATGACCCATACAATAGCCATGACCAGAACGTCCCACGGTTTCCGGATCGACATCGGAATATGCCTCCTCCTCCAAGTAGTCCATAGCGCCTTGAGAGTCCTCGGGTGAGAAGAAAGACCCGATCTACTTTCAAAAAGGTCCCACAGAGGCCTGACAAAAGGGCACCCTAGTAGCAGATGCGAGGCTGTCTCCTCCTCGGAGCCACAGAAGGTGCACAGGGCATCCGACACATGCGGGTGGTGTCTACGCAAAAGAGCCGACTTGGTGAGAATTCTGTTCCGGGAGGCAAGTAGAGAAAAGATCTGCACCTTGGAGGGGGCCTTCGACTTCCAGATAGCTTTTGAAGGTCCGTGGCGTTGGTCTGTAGGGAGAAGGTGGCTGTAGAAGGAGCTGACGGAGAAGACTCCCGAAGACGAGGCACTCCAGAGGACCTCATCCCGGGATATTCTGAAGGTTGCCGACCGCAAAATAGGCAGAAGATCAATGTACGGATATTTTCAAGCTTATAATTTCTTATTAGTAACAGTGTTTTGAGAAAAAAAAAAAATGTATGAATGCCAACTCTCATATCCTCTGGTGGGTAACAATTGATCAATTGTTGATACGTACAACTACTGCTCAATGGGGTTTTACAAACAAAAAAAAAAAATTTTAAACAGACATTGTCAAACGAGTTTATGGTTTTATGATTAGTTTCAAAAATCTCAAAAACAGATAGATTTTGACAAATAAACTTTCAGATTTCGGGCTCTTTTAAGGACATGATTCTGAGAGATCAATGTCCCAAGATCTATTTCTAGGATTCTGGAAGCTTAAAAATCCAAAATTAGAATCCTATCCAAACATCGCCTAACATACTTAGATTAATACGAAAATACTATTCAACCAAAAAAATTTACAGATCTCTTTACATAGATCCATAGATCCATTGCACCTAGGCATGTATGGGTGGGACTCTTGCCAGTATATGAGCTCTTGGGTTCAAAGAGTAATGCGTCTTTTAAGGGAGAGCAACTTCGATGGGTGCGGAGGTCTTACCGCATAGCAACATGGGGAGGCCTATCACAACACACCACATTGAGCTGTTGAGCAGCAGTGTTTTAAAAACCGAACCAGATCGGGCGGCTCAGCCGGCTTGGATTGGAACTGGAACATGTTTCGGTTCGGTCTTTGAATAAACCGATTTGTATGTTAACCTAGGAATGAAACCTTGCCATTGAAAAATTAAAAAAAACATATTTTCATGCTGTTCAAACGGTTGAACCATCGTTTGAACCGAACCGGATGCCTTGGGCTGGTTTTGAAAACACTATTGTCCAGTGATAGGTTTCTCCATGTCGTTATGCAATAGGGCTACTCCATCAATTTTGTTTTCTAGGGAAAAATTTTCAGCACATTCTGCGTACGCTACAACTGCATCCCAAGTCAATCAGCACGCTCTGAGTGCTGGGGGCCACTGCTCTCATGTGCTGGACCCTGCCCATATCTTTTGAATCACAGTGGGCCCCACAATTGTAGTGTATGCAGGATGTGCTGAAAATTTTCCCGTTTTCAAGATTATATTCAATCAAGCTTCCAATCAGCAGTTGGGTTGGAGAATCCATGTCAGCCTGCAAAGAAAAAGTCTTTAAAACTTTTTGGTTGATTAGCATTGCTCAAATTAGTTAGTAAGATGCTTTGTATTAGAGCAATAAGTACATGGACTAGGGGTGTCAACGGGTCGTGTCGTGTCGTGTCTAGTTTCGGGTCATGTCCAAAACCTCTAGACTCGGACTTGACCCGTTTAACTAATCATGTCTAGATCCTAAACCCGTACCCAACCCGTTAATAAATGGGTAGACCCAATAAGACCCGTTTACCACACGGGTCTATTCAGTTGACACGATCCAACCCAATCCGACTTGACCCGATAGACCCGCTGGTACTATATATTACAATATCGGATTGCGGGTAGACCCGACCCGACACGACCCATTGAATTTTAAACAGGTCTTCTCGGGTCTATCGTGTCCAGACACTAAACCCGGTTTACGACCAGGACCCGTTTAACCCAGACCCGCTTACTTTGTGTCGGGTCTTCCGTGTCTGGTCCATAATTGCCAGCCCTAACATGGACACACTGTTCATTAGTTAACCGAGATGAAATTGTATAACTAACAAGATAGGTCTTTCTACATGCCAATTTGGATTTAAGATTTTTTTACGCATACATCCCTCTCTTTCAAAATTGTCTTGGTCACATATCCAATATTTTCTGAACTTATAGAGTTGACTTGGAGATAAAACCGGTCGAAGAATCCTTATCAATCTCCCCTATAATCGATCAAATCTTGAATGGATACGCCATGGATGATGACGATGATATAGTCGGCAGCATTTTTAGACACATTAAAGTTTTTGCATTATACACTTGGTATCTTTATTTTCTTGCAGAGGTAAAATTCACACTCGATATTTTTTAGAACATTACTTGGCGGCTATTTTGTGTTCAGGTAGACCTAGCAGAGAGGGGGGTGCTGTATATCGATCGGTGAAGGGGAATAGAGCTTACAATACAGTAAACATAAAAAAAATTTGATAAAGGAGGGTGATTCAGTCCTTCATGTAGTAAAACGCTTCAATTTTTAAATTATTTTTTATATTTTGCGTTCCACGTAATTCCCTTCACCAATCTCTGCACACCATCTCGCTGTGTGTGGAGTCTACCGGCACACAGGCACACAGGGTAGCCGCCAAGGATTGTTCGTATATTTATATGGAGACCTTAGCATAAAAGTTGAAGTATAACACAACCATTTGAAAATTTAAATTTTAGAAATAAGTTAATCATAAACTTGTTACCTTCCAATATAAAAAGATTGGTATTTAGGTATCCATTTCTTGTTACTTTACTTAAACATGGCATAAAGAAGAAATCTGATGAGAAAGAGAACCGTAAGACTTGGGAGAAATATATGGATCACTACTTCAAGAATAAAATATTTGAGGTATTAAAGTTTGGATCTTTACTCTACTCCTCATTTGTAATTTTTTCCATGCGGCTGAGATGGCTGTAAAAAAATTTCAACGAGGAGATCGGATCAAACCGAATGAGATCTGACATGAAGATCGGATCTACCAATAGAGGAATTAAAGAGATGTATCTCCGGCTACAATACGCCGGGTGATGAACCGCAGATAGATGATTCATTGAAGCGATGCATATCCCACGTAGTCAAACTCCTCGTGTCTGTCCTCCTCACGCTGAAGCTCTAGCCTTATACGAGATCGGAAGAGAAGGGAGGAAAAGGAGAGGAATTTCTGGTTTAGTTCTTGACCGTCAAGAGGTGCCTAATAAATACGAGGTATCTTATTTATAACTAAATCAGGGCATCATCCCAAAATCCTAATAACTGGGACCAGTCCAGCCATCCATAGGACTGAGCTAAGGGTTGTGACTCGTCACTTTACTACTTCATTATAGTTACGACTTGAGTTAAGATCCATTAGATTTTAAGCCCAAAGACCGAAGTGGATTCGTACTGAACCAGCCTCATGCTGCACAAGCGGCTAACCCAACAATCGCATCCCAGTGGTTAAGCACCTACTCCTGATTGTGCAGGCCCTATAACCGAATCCTGTGGGCTCCCCTCTTTTTTGTGTGGTGGATATCTTTCATCATTTGTTGCATGATTATCACTCATCTTTCTGGCAGGTTTATCCGTACTTGTGTGTGTGGTAATACTATATACAAAGATTCAAACATTGATCTATCTTGTGCTCTAAGTATTAACACGACGATGTACTAACCTTGAGGTCCCTCCAAATTCACTGTGTTCTTGGTGTGATAGCTCAAGTCCAAATCTTGGGAGGGATGTGTCACATCCTCTGTTCCCTAGAAAGATACTTCGTGGGGAGTAGAAAGAAAAAAATGGCTATCCTCTGAAGTGGGCAATAGTGCGTGTGTTGGAGCCTTGGACAGATGGGCATCATCACAACAGTAGACTTCCAACATGCCACGTGGACCAATGCCTATGCAGCATTGGGCCCAAGAATGGGCTAGACCTGACCCTTAGCACCAGTTCACATTGTGTTGGTGCCAAGTTCATGATAGGTCAGGGATTAATTGATGATTAACATCTGACAAAACAAATCTCGAACGCACAGGACAACAAAATATCACGAGTAACGTTAGGTTCTTGACTTTCTTCAGAAACCATAAAATGCTTTCACCTGTAGTCCTCCCATCTCCTTAGAGTGCGAGTAGTGATGGTGGTCTCCGCTCGGAGCAGTAGATGTGGCGACAACGGGCACGATCTCGAGTTGCAGATGTGGTTTCGAGCAGCGGAGACGAGAAGGAACAGGGGACGGAGGGGTTCGATTAGGTTAGGTTTGGTGAGGTTTAGGATTCCTTGGTCTAGATCGAGTTCATCCCATGGCCGATGGATCTTAGATTTAGGTTTGGTTCGACGGCGGCGAGCAGCTCTGACGAAGGGGAGCAACGGAGGCGAGAAGATCAGACAGTGAATGTTCATTTATGTTCAGACGTTTTAGATGACATTCACAAAAAAATTTAAAATAGTGAGAATGCTTTCCCGTAGCATCGTATAACTAAGCGGGGATAACGACAGAGTTCTCAAATTTGTGCTCCGATAAAATTTGTGCCAGCACATATTACGTTATTAGAGCATCTCCAACCGACTCGCTATAGTAAGGAACTCTCAAGTGCTTTATCAGTCTGATATTTCGCTACGACTGTTCTGAACAGGTGAGAGCATCGCCGTATCAAGTGGGGCCCAGTGAATAATCATTTTCGATTCCAACAAATGGTCGTTTTGCCGATCCCAACAATAAAAGATACGATCGTTCGGTTAAAAAAATATCTTTTTTTTAAGGAATAGGGAGTGGCTCTAGAAGTCCCTTAGAGATACTCTTAGGGGTAGAGAGCACATGCTTCAACCACATTGATGGGGACAAATGATACCTTGACAGAAACTCTTCTCCCTAATATTAGTTTTAGAGCACTACTGTTTGAACATGCATGGGGCATACTGCGTATGTGGAGGCATCGTCCCACCAAGCGCTAACCGATGCCCCCCCCCCCCCCCCACACACCCACCGTGTCTGCAGTATGTCCCTTTATATGTTCAAATAATATTTATCAATGGTGGGTCTATATACAATCCTCAAAAGACAAAACACAACATTAATTTAGATTTGGAAAAATCTCCAACATGTCCCCGTAACAGTCCAAAGACAACACCACACCCATTGCTGTCCTTTTTCGGTTATGAGCTGGACGTCATCGTCGGCAACCCACAACTGTGTCTCCTCCCCCCTCCTCCTCCCTCCCTTTCCCTTTCCCTTCCCTTTATCCTCCTCCTCCTCGATATCGCAACACTTGACCACTCCAGACCAAATGCACGAAAGTTGTATTTGGCCCAAAAGGTAGAATGCATCTACTAGGACAGGGAGGAGGAAGAAAAAGGAAAAGAGTAGGAGGTGGAAGAAGGGGAGGACGAAGGAGGAGGACGGAGGCTAGGAGGAAGTAGAAGGGAATGAGGTGGAAAAATGAAAGAGGAGGAGACCACGGGCGGTGGCGGTCGTAGGGGCACAACAGAGAAAAAAGGTGGGATGCTGTTCAGATAGGGGTGGCCTTTGGCAAAAGGGGAGGTTGCCATTAGATGTGAGTTGCCAAAGATAAAACGTGAGATGCATATAGACCCATCATTTTTCAGTAACCATTAACTTAATCTTTGTGCTGTATCCAATGAGGGCAAGTTATGAAGTGACGTACCTACCAGAGGAGGTTGTGGGTTCAATTACCCAGGAGTGTGTAGGATAACTTCGGAGTGGGTTGGTAAGCATTTTCGGAGGGATTAGTCCAAGCCTGAAGTGGGTCCATTGACCGATATCCAACGATGTAAAAAAAAAAAAAAAATGAAGTGATATGAATTGTGATGGTGCTCAAAAATTAGCGCCAGCACGCCATCAAAATATAAGAGGTCCTTCGCGATCAACTCGCACCGAGGTTGCCCATGATCAGTTCGCATCCAAGGTCGAACGCGATCAACTCGCATGCAAGGTCGTATGTGATCAGCTCGCACACGAGGTGTCCCTTGTGTTGGAAGCTCAAAGAACACTTCAGAAGATTCAACACCTGATCACCTACACCTCGGATACTGAGATCGTCCGCAATCAGCTTGCACTCATGGTCGCCCGCGATCAGCTCGCACGTGAGGTGTCGCCTTGTGTTTGAAGCTCAAAGAACACATCAGAAGATTTAGCACTTGATGTAGAGGAAACTCGAATCTCTCACATCGCCCGCAATGAGTTCGCCTACTAGGGAGATCACCCCCTTTTGTCGGTAGGTATCCTATACCAAATGGTGACTCCCGTATATTGTCCGCAGGCAGCTCATCGATCGTACGTCGCTAGCAGATAGCTCGCCGATCACACGTCGCCTGTAGCCACTCTCCCACGTCATCGAAGCTAACTTGCCTATGGGAAAGATCGCTCCCTTTCTTGTCGATAGATGTCCCATACTGCAAGGCGCCATTGGATTGACAAATGTCCTTGTCTTGGAGGAACTATGTGGACGACGGTAGGTCAAGTTCGCTCAATGCACACCTAATTCATTCCAAGTGAAACTGACTCTCGATCTAGAGCCTTCCGGGGCACCACTTGGAGAGGAAAAGACCGATGCATTCACCCCCATTCCCCCCCGCCCCCTACGATCCTAAAAAGCCAGCTGGCTAGCAAGATGACACAATACAATTAATGGCCCACGTGCGAGCACGAGGGTGCACAAAGAGATAGGCGGGCTGGCACGTGTCGATCTGCAGTGGATGGGGACATGCTATAAAGGTACGACCCAGGGTCCAAAGTACAGGTTCGATTTCCAAAAACTGGAACTACCTTCTGATCATTCGATCTCCCCTTTTGAGAACTCGGCTGACTTGATCATCAGAGGGTTTGCGCTCCGAGAGGAGCCAGCCGTGAACTCCTTTGTTTTGCAGGTTGCGGGAGACATCTTTGAGATTTTCCCCGATATTTTTGGGGGACATTGCGAGAATTAGTGCCAGCCCGCCATAAATATATAAGAGGTCGTCCGTGATCAGCTCGCACCCGAGGTCACCCACGATCAGATCGTAATCAAGGTCACTCGCGATTAACTCACACGTGAGGTGTCGCCTTGTGTTGGAAGCTCAAAGAACACTTTAGAAGATTCAGCACCTGATCACCTACAACTCGGATACCGTTGTCGTCCGCGATCAGCTCACACTCGAGGTCACCCGTGATCAGCTCGCACCCGAGGTCGTACGCGATTAACTCACCCGCGATCAGCTCGCATGCAAGGTGTCGTCTTGTGTTGGAAGCTCAAAGAACACTTTAGAAGATTCAGAACCTGATGCAGAGGAAACTCGACTCTCCCATATCGCCCACAGTGAGCTCGCCTACTAGGGAGATCGCCACCTTTTGTCAATAGCTTTCCCATACCGTAAGGCGACTCCCGCATCTAGCCCGCAGCTAGCTCGCCGATCGTACGTTGCTCGTAGACAGCTCACTAATCGTACATCGCCTGCAGCTTCTCTTCCACTTCGCCGCTGCTAACTCGCCCGCGAGAAAGATCACTCCCTTTCTTGTCGGTAGATGTCCCATGCCACAAGGTACCATTGGATTGACAAGTGTCCTCATCTTGGAGGAACTACGTGGACGATGGTACGCTAAGTTTGCTCTACGCACACCTGATTGGTTCCAAGTGATACCGACTCTCGATCTAGAGCCTTCCGGGGCACCACTTGGAGTGGACAAGAATGATGCATTCCCCCCCCCCCCCCCCTTTTTCACGATCCCATATAGCCAACTGGCTAGCAAGATGACACAATGCATTTAACGGCCCATGTGCGAGCATGAGGGTGCACAAAGAGATAGGTAGGTAAGCACGTGTCGATCTACAGTGGATGGGGAAGGCTATAAAGGTATGATCCCAGGTTCCAAAATACAGGTCCGATTTCCAAAAACTGAAACTACCTTCTGATCATTCGATTGCACCTTTTGAGAGCTCACCTGACTTCATCATCAGAGGGTCTGCGCTCCAAGTAGAGCCAGTTATTCTAACTCCTTTGTTTTGCAGGTTGTGGGAGACGTCTCCGAGATTTCCCCTTGACATTTTGGCGTCGTCTGTCGGATCTTGTTTGATCCCTGTGAGGATGCCCACGACCACATGGTGCAAAATCAACCCTGAACCCAGTGCGGTACAAGTGTTGTGGCCGAGATCCACGTAACAACCGACACTTCGAGAGCAAAGCTACGATGAGCCCAGATGGCTCCTCCCTACTGCTGCCAAGGACATCCGAATGCCCCAATCGCACCCTCGGTTAGTGCTACTGCCTAGACACGGGCTCCCTGCCCTCCCTTTTGCTCAGTGATTAGCTCCTCAAAGAGATGCTGGTCACGCAACGGACTATTATCGATGAGTTAGCTAGCCTCCAATAGGCCCCGACGGAGAGCCTAAGACGCCCTCAACCGTCCTGTGACCTTGATGGCTCGAGGGGACGATCGGTGGAGCGGTCTTAGTGGCCGAGGAGCTCGAAGGACGTTTTCCCCATCCCGCCCCCAGTAGCCTAGGCGTCGCACCCCTCAGTTTCATTGCAATCTCGACGCCCATCGTAGTAAGACCCCAGTTTTACCGGGGTGCCCATTGTAAACCCAGAACGGGATTAGGTTTACCCGAGGATCCCAAAACAGGAGGTGTTACGGCTCGACACTACTGTCGATTTATCCAATGCCGCCCAATGCCAATGAAGTTGAAGTGCGGAGTCGAATAGCTCAGAGTCTAGATTGGAGCAACGAGATCACAAACCACGTCATCGACTGGCTCGTCATCATGAGAAGACATCTCCTCACCACGGCCTTAGCGATGAGGTGACATTCTTGTGCAGACACCACAATCCGCAACACCGGTAAAAAACGGGCCTGCAAAGTCGACGCTCGCATGAAATATCAGATCGCTACAATGGCGGAGACATGATCCGACCCTGAGGGAGCATGCATGTTAGCCTGGGACCTGTGCAGCCAAATCTGGGAAACTACCCAGCGTGCTAGTAGCTATCCCGTGCACCTGTTGACCTGTTGGAGGACCTAGCTGCGCGAGGAGGGAGTTCACCCTTCACATCCGAAGTTCATCACGAAAATTTCCCTCAACACTAGACTCTCCCAAAGTTCGTGTTGTTTGACAGGTCGCAAGATCTAGTCGATCATCTATTGGCTTATCGGCATTTACTTTTTTTTCGAGACCAAGACCATGACCTGTGCTAGGAATTTTCGAGTAGCCTGACAGGGTAGGCCCTGAACTGATTTCACAAGCTCCCCTCCAGCTCAATCCTGTGCTTCACTGTGCTATCCGGTCTTTTCCTGGAGCAGTATCGATGCAACTGACAGCCCCCGAAGAGAATTGAATCATTGTTCGAGCTCTCCATGGGAGCTAAGGAGACCCTTTGACTGTTCTCGACCCACATTTGGAGTGCCTACCTTGCTCTTGAAGACTCAGCAGGCCAAGATCGAACGACTGTAAGCGCTTTCAAGAGCGCCCTTCCCGAAAGGGGTAAACTTCATGATGCTCTCATCATCTCGGACTCTCGCACCATGGTCGAACTCTTTGCCTTGGTCCAGTAGCACATCAATTTTGAAGATATGGTTCTGGATCACCAAGAAAAGTCAGATGATCAACGACTTCCCCATACACTGCGGCCCCTGGTTGTCAAGGCTGTTGAATGGCAAGAGATACTCTCGGCGATGCCTACTCCGGCAGTCGTGAAGTCGACAAATTGACACAAGCCATCGAGGCCAGGGGAGAGGGACTTCATGGTGATGACCCTCCCCCCTGGACAACTCCTGGCCTACATCAGATTCGGAATGAATCTTTTTTGCAATACCCTTCTCCGCTCCAGCCTAGATAGCCTGGATCAACTGACGGAGCTCCCTAGTGCTTGTTCCACAGAGGGATCGGGCACAACACTAATCGATGCTGAGAGCTAAAGAATCATATTGAAGACCTCGTTGCCCAAGGCCACCTTAATCGATTTATTTTGCTATCTCAGCGATTTGAGGCTGCGGCCCTGTGAGTCCCTAGAGAAGGGGATCAACCAAGCGTAGGGGAGCCCGCGCTTCCCTTACCCCCTGAAGGTGGACTGCTCATCTTCCATAGCATCTTTGGGCATCTAGATGTCACACGATCCAGCAACGAGGCACGGTGGCAAGTACGCTAGGTTGAGTATATTAAGAAGGTACACTTTGCCTCCCTGCTTTCCACGTTACTTGAAAATTATAGGCCAATAGCTCGCGACTTAGTAAGGTTCTCCGAGGATGACATGGCTAGTGTGGTTGGTCCCCATAATGACACACTGGTTATATGCCTCATGATCGCCAACATCGAGGTTCATCACATATTGGTCGACTCAGGGAGCACGGTGGATATTTTGTTTCTATCTGCCATTCGGCGGATGAGCCTTCGTTGGGCCGACCTATTTCCTACTACCGCTACATTGAGTGGCTTCACGGGTGAGGTGGCGAGAGTGGTAGGCGAGAGCACGCTGACTATGACCACCGGCCAGGAATCCCGTTGCAGACACACAAATTGTGTCTAACCCGAACCCGACTCGCATACGCCAATACGGAGGCAAACTCGACACACACTCGGACCCGAACCCGACTTGCATGCACCAATGCAGAGGCAAACCCGACACACACTTGGACCCGGACTCGACTTGCAAACACCAACGCGGAGGCAAACCCAACGCGCACTCGGACCCAGACTCGACTCGCATGCACCGACTTGGAATCAAACCCGACACGCAAACCGGACCCGACCCGCGCCCAACAAGGGGGGCCGGGTGGGCCCATCCTCAAATGGGGCCCACCCGGCCCCCCTATAGAAATCCGAACCCCTTTAGGGGGGTGGCCGTCCATGCAAGAAAAGAAAAGAAAAGAAGGAAAAGAAAGAAAAGAAAGAAAGAAAGAAAGAAAAGAAAGGAAAGAAAAGAAAAGGAAAGAAAAGAAGAAAAAAAAGGAAACAATACCGCCATGCGTTGGGGGAGGTTGCGTATGACGTCTACATAAGCGTGGATCTGCCCCGATCCCTCGATCCGATGGACAAGAAGCAAAGCCGGGTCGCCATCGACTTTATGTGCAAGATTCAAAATAAATTCAAAGAAGATTGAGCCATAACTACTCCGCCAGAAAAGGAAAGTAAATAAAGGTTTATTCCCCTCTTCAATTGAAGAATAAATATTGGATAGTTATGGGAGAGATATTAAAGAGATCCAAATAAACTTCCCATATCTCTCCCTTCCTCCCTTCACCTATAAATAGAGGGGGAGGGGGAAGGCTCAAGGTCGTAAGCTGAAGACGAAGCGAGGAACCTCTGCAGAAGAGGAGACGCGCTCTTCATCGATCCAAGGCTTCACGAGGCACGAGCAAGCCTATCCTGGTAAAAGAACGAGGGGCTGCCTACGAATTGGAATTAGCATTGTGGTCGGACTCGTACTGTGGGTTGAGGTGGAGCACAAGAGGAGGAACAGAATCCACATCCTTTCCCGTTCCCCGCCACATGCTCGTAGATTAGGGAGTAAACGAGTTTCAATCATGGCCGTATGTTAACAGGTCATTCTCCACATAACAAGCATCAGGATCACTAATCGACAGATTGCGCGTATAGGAGAGGTCCCCTGTTCGAATCCTCGCATGGATACTGACGGTGCCCGAAAAATTGATACCGGTTGGGCATCAAAGTACTCGAGGTCGCCTTCGAGGGGGTTCATTCCACTCGACGATTGTAAGGCTTGGACGTCGCGGGACGCGCGTACGGTATCCCGTTCAATGGCAGGTAGCAGGTCAATGATTGACCTCACCCTTGGTCCCGCCATTGCCCCTCGCTTTTCTGGGATCGAGCTCGCTTAGCCCGCACGCGATCAGCTCCCCCCGGAAGAGATCGCCTATCGACAAAAAGAAGAGGGAGGCGGAGCAACGGCACCAGTTAGGTTGCCAAGCTGCCGCACTGATCGGTTCGCCCATAGTAGAGATCCACTCCTGCATAGAGCTTAAAGAACAATCTAGAAGATTCATTATCATCAGCTCGCCCGAGAGCTCGCCTAGTCCGCACGCGATTTGCATGCCCGCAGAGACTGCCATTTTGCCTATAGGAAACTTAGAAGGATATCTACGACTCACCATCAGCTCGCCCAGATCGCACGCGGTCAGCTCGCACGCGGAAGAGGTCGCCCCCTGTACAGAGCTTGAAGAGCACTTCAGAAGATTCATCACCGTTGGCTCATCCAGTAGCTCGGATGATCCGCACGCAATCAACTTGCACGCGGAAGAGGCCGCCCCCTACATAGAGCTTGAATAGCACTTCAGAAGATTTATCATCCTTTGCTCACCCAGGAGCTCGGATGATCCGCACGCGGTCAGCTCGCATGCGAAAGAGGTCGCCCCCTGTATAGAGCTTGAAGAGCCCTTCAGAAGATTCATTACCCTTGGCTCGCTCAGGAGTTCGGATGATCCGCACACAGTCAGCTCGCCCGCGGTTGACTCACCATTAGCTCTCTCGGGAGCTCGCCAAAACTGTATGCGCTAGAGCAGCTAACAATAGAAGGGCACGGAGCAACAACAACAGCTGGGTTGCCGAGCTGTCACGCTGATCAGCTCGCCTTGTCACGCAACCACAAGGAGTTCGCCTATTTACTCACGGGTGTCACCTACGGTAAGGCGGTAATAGACCGACAGATGTCGATCACCACCCTCATGGAGCTACGTGGATGATTGTGAGCCATGTTCACCGGCAAAAGTCGGTCTAGAGCGTCCCCGACCAAAGCCTTCCAGAACGCCCACATGGCCTAGACAAGACCGGTGCGTCCCCCCCCCCCTCGTGGCCCCTGGCCACCGCCTGCCAGACTCAAATGACAAGGTCCATTAAGGGCCCATGTGGGTCTACACGAGGGGGTGTAGAAGGTGCGGGAATGAGCGGCGACGTGTCAGTCTCCGACGAACTGCAAAAGGCTATAAAGGTACGACCCCAGGTCCCAAAGTACAGGTTCGAAACTCTGAAACCCAAACATTTTCCGACTACTAAACTTTTTCCATTTTAGCGTCGAAGGGTCTGCGCTCCTCACGGAACCAGTCGTTCACATGTCTCCCTTGTTTTGCAGGTCGAGCATCCTTGCTAGCGAAATTTTCCCCCGACAGATACCGTGGAGCAAACTTCCCCTCAAGGCCGTTGTGCGGCTTGCGCCTTGTTTACACGCGCAAATCATGACCGTTGATATCATGTTCATGTTGATGTAATGTTTATGGGATTATGGAATTAATAAATAGTGCCCTGTCCTCTGACCTCATGGCATGTCCATCAAAGAAAAAAAAAAATCTTGCATCAAAAGACTGGCTGTGTGGCAAATTTATCCTTCCTTAAATATTAAATTAAACTCCATCTCTTTGAACAATCAATCCCCAATCCAATTTGAAATTGGCTTACCCCGTAAGCCAGCAGGATCATCCCTTATCCGATCTGCATGTGCTGTTTCGAGCTCCATGATCGTAGCCATCTTTGCATCGCACCCTGTCTCCGATCTGCATGGGATTTGAGCACCCCCTCCTCTTAGAGCATCTCCAACGGTCCCCTCACCCCCATCCGCATGTTTGGGGGTGAAAGAGCGACCAAATCAGCTTCAAAATGGAGGTGGACAAATCTTCCCCATCTATGGGAGTTAGACGACTAAGTTTTGTGGTGTGATCTGGTTGCGGGCGGCCTAGGCCGTGTCAGTTTTGTCAGGGTTTTGTGGATCTCTTGCCGTCGGTCGAGTGGACCCTCCTGCTCGAGTCTGCGGCCACCTCTCGGATCGGTTTGGCGGCACCATATTGGTGGAGCTCGTTTTGGCGGATCTAGGTCCCGGGCCAATCGTGTAGCGATTTTCTCGGGTGGGTCTCGAGGTCCCCTCCTTTGCTCGCTGGGGTGGCTCCTGGCTCGGCTCGACACAGTAGCCGGAGGCTCAGCGGATCAGACGTGCAATTACGGTTCCATCCTATTTATCTGCGGAGGTGGTGTTGAGTCTTTTTTTTTTTTTCTTGTTGAGAATAGTCTCACATCGGTAAAGGGGTGGGAGTTCCACATCATCGTATACTGTTTCCCCCTCTCTCTCATCACCGGTTTTGAGGAGACATGTGAATCGTAACATGGTATCAGAGCTAGGTCCCACCCTATCTCCCCCTGTGTGGTCCCATCGCATTATCTTTCTCCCTCCGATCGAGTTCTTCTCCTTTCCTTCGATCGAGAGGCGCTCTGCGTGCGGGCAGGTGTTGAGAATAGTCCCACATCGGTAAAGGAGTGAGAGTTCCACGTCTCTATATACTGTTGCCCCCTCCCTCTCATCACCGGTATCGAGGAGGCACGGGAATCGTAACATTTCTTTTTCTAGGTGTTTGTTTTAAAGGTGTTGTCGTTCCTTGTTGTCCGCCGACAGGACGGTGTTTGTTGTTGCCCTAAGCTGGAGTGTGGCTCGGTCAGAGTGACGGTTTGGTATGTGTTTGTGTCGGGCTGGGCTGTCGCGTCTTGGTCTCCCGCCTGCATTAGAGGGTTTTGTCACAACCCCCCCCCCCCCCCCCCCCCCCCTCGGAAAAAAAAAAAATCCATACCCTTCACTAGTTGTGCCAAATGGGTCGAATGATCCCTCGCCAAAATCTCCTTCAACCTGCAACCATTAGGTGGGCTGGCCACGCTCGCCAAGTCCCGAAAGGAACGCCACCGCCAAGGATCCAACGAAGGGGGAAGAGGAGGAGAGGCGGGAGGACGGGAGCCTCCCAGATAAACTGTGAGATTCGGCGGCTCGGGGAGTAGCCGATGGAGTTTCAGCAGCAGAGGAAGCCACAACAGAAAGAATTTCTAAATGTCAAAGTTAACTATGATTATGAACAATCTTTTCTTGATCTCCAAGTTTTGCATGTGCCCAGATTTCATCCAAACGAAGAACATCACCTACACAGTCCAAAAGATACGTTTGTCCACTACTACATAATGGAGGAGATCGATGTCAGTTGAGCAGAGAGTACTCATCAGGATAGCTATTGTATTGTATTGCATTGGTGAAAATTATTTGCAAATAGATTGTGTTGTCCCCATCAAGAATATTTCTCAATTTCACTATGAACCAACAATATGCACCTCTCTCTCTCTCTCTCTCTCTCTCTCTCTCTCTCTCTCTCTCTCTCTCTCTCTCTCTCTCTCTCTCTCTCTCTCTCTCTCTCTCTCTCTCTCTCTCTCTGAATAGATTGTGTTATGTCCATATCAAGAATATTTCTCAATTTCACTATGAACCAACACTGTGCACCTCTCTCTCTCTCTCTCTCAATATTTGTAAATAGGTTGTGTTATGTCCACATCATGAATATTTCTCATTTCACTATACACCAATACTGTGCATCTCTCTCACACACACTCTCTCTCTCTCTCTAAAAATGGCAGCTATGTTGTCATCCATCTGCACATGCTCTGCTGACATGTAGATGCTTTTTTTTTTTTTTTTTTTGTTCGTGGAAAGGACATCATCATCATCAGATCTCCAGGAGGTGCCACAGACCGACGCAAACTAACACTGTCATCACTCTGGCGGATCCCAAAAGGGAGGGACGGCCACCACCAGCCCCCCAACACGTACCAAAACCTAACGCCATAGCTAAGCGCAGAGCAGCATCAACGACGTCACCACCTCGGAGAAAGACAGAGAGCATAGGCTCAAAGTGAACAACTAACAAGAACAGAAAACACAAACACAAACACGAACAATCACAACCAAAAAAGAGCACTGGGTATGAACCCGATTCAATGGTCAGGGTTGTGAGTAGGGGTGGCAATGGGTAGGGTCGTGTCGGGTTCATGTCGTGTCTAGTTTCATATCCTGTCCAAAACCCCTAGACCCAGACCCGACCCGTTTAACTAATTGTGTCAATATCCTAAACCCGTACCCGACCCGTTAATAAACGGGTAGACCCGGTAAGACCCGTTTACCACCCGGGTCTATTCAGTTGACCCGATTCGACCCAACCTGACTCAACCCGACCTGACCCGAAAGACACGCTGGTATTATATATTATAGTATCGGATTGCAGGTAGACCCGACCCGACCCAACCCGACACAACCCGTTGAATACTAAACGGGTCTTCCCGGGTCTACCGTGTCCAGACACTAAACCCGGACGCGACCCATTTATTAAACGGGTCAATTGTGTCGACCCGTTTACGACCCGAACCCGTTGAGCCCTGACCCAGACCTGCTAACTTCGTGTCTAGTCGTGTCAGGTCTGTCGTGTGGGGTCCGAAATTGCCAGCACTAGTTGTTCGTAGACCTGTCAATTAGGCCCTTCTAGAAGGATATCCGGTCCGGCCCAGCCCGTAAAAACCGGTCAAAAACCTTCCAAATCCCAGCCCTGCCTGAGTTTTATATGTCAAAGGGCAGGACCCAGACTTAGTGCTTTCTGCAATTCTGGCCCAACCCGGCCTGTTTAATAATATATAGATATATATAATAAATTTTATATATTAGTTTTATTAATATCTATAAATATATATTCATAATCTAACTCTCTCTCTCTCAACTAGGAGTAGGGATGACAACTATTCGGGTGCAACTATTCGGGTTCACCGGGTTATCCAACCCAACCCTATTGGGACAGGTTTGGGATGCTAAAAAACGGGATTGAGACGGGTTTGGAATATGAATTTGAAACCCATTCGGGTTCGGATCATGTTTAGATTTTATTCCAACCATCTCGACCGACCCGGGTATATAACTTATCAAGATCATATAATAAGTTGACATGTGCTTATAATTGCGTGATCGTAATATATGAGGAATATTTGCTATGTAGAACTGCAATTAGGTGGGCCCAAGAAGTTAAATATGTAGTTTTTATAAAGCCGACCCGACCCGACCCGACCCAACCTGCAATGCATAAACAGGGACGGGGCGGGCCAAGCACGGTTTTCCTCAATGCCAATTGGAACGGGTTTGAAAATTACGCTCAAAATCCAAAGCGGATTTGGAACGGGTATGAATTGGAATAAAATATAATGGAACGGATTCGGAATAGGGCCAACCCACCCCAAACACGACCCGTTGCCATCCCTAACTAAGAACATCAACACAGGGCCAGATCAACTATCCTTAAAATTTTTAATTAAATAATATAGCCTCATTAATGAGGCAGAGTTTAGGGTTCAAACACGCACGTACGAACGCATGCTACAGATGACTGATCCCGGGCCCGGGTCTGAGCCCGGACTTAGTTAGGTCCGGCCCTAGTCCGGTCCGTTCACAGCCCAAGTTGTGAGCAACGAACGACTGTGATCAGAACACAACATTCTGGTTGACCATTTGGGATAGGCGTTTCGAGATAAATATTTTTTTTTTATAAATAATTTTTCAGAAGTGTGCCTACAGTTTTTTTAAATTTTTAATTTTTTAAAATGTTAGGTGCTCCTTTCCTCCTTAAAGGAGAAAAAAAAAAAGTCCACCCTTCAAACATTTCATATCCATCCACCAAATAGACAGCCCATCTTTTTTTACTCTAATCAAAATATATCACCATTTTTCAATGACCCTTTTTTTTTTTCTCTTTTATTTTATCCCCAAGGTTTTTATTTATATCAACTCAATGACCACAAAAAAAAAATAGTTATGTCAGACACAATGTATTAGAGATAATATTCTATACATACTATTTTTTTTCTTTACATCATTTTCTCTCTGTAATATATTATTCCTCTATAAAGTTCTCTTTATAGTATCTTTTTTTTTTTTTGGTACTAGGATGAGGTTATTACAGCATAACCTGGAAATCCTCCCGAACTAGGGCGGAAACCTCATCGGGAATTATAGTCTCCCAGTAACCTTCACGACCCATCACTCGCGCCTCCATGGCCAGCCAGTGAGCCGCCGTGTTGGCTGATCTTGGAACCCATCTGACAGTAACCTCTTGTAGTTGATCCCAATCCATCAGGCATTCCTGAATAATGGGACTAATATCAGGAGAACATCCTTTACCCAGCAATAAAGCGTCCCTTGCGTGCGTAGCATCTGTCAAAACCGCCACTCACCTACATTTCCTATGGCGTAGCTCCCCAAAAGCGCCTCTCAAGGCCCATAGTTCCGCCTGTAGGGAATTTTCCACATGACATCTGAATGACGCTGCGGCACAGACCATACCCTCTCTATTAGCCAGCACCCATGCCCCGCTCGCAGCCTCCGTTTGCTTTGAAAACGAACCATCTGCCCAAATGATGAACTCTAGATCCGGTCCCCAATCCTTGATCCTATTCCGCTCAACCGATTGCCATACAAATTTGTAGCAAACCTCCGTGCATTTGCGGGCTGCTATCGGGATCGACACCTTGTCTCTCTGAAATAGCTTCTCACACCGTATCTTCCACAATTGCCACATAGCCACTGCAATAATCTCACTGGGGACCGGCCTTCCGGACCTTCGATCAATTTTGTTTCCCGGTTGGAGAAGAGCCGTTTCTGAAAAACGCAACCCCGTAGGTTTCTGCACCTCCTGCCAGAATTGCACCGCCGCCCAACACTCCCAAAAAACATGAGCAATATTTTCCTCTGTTTCTCCACACCAAGGACATTCCCCAAATCCCATCCTCACTCGTTGCCAAAGAAGCGAGGCCGTTGGCAGAGCCCCGTGTAAAACTTTCCAGAGGAATAG
Source organism: Chamaelirium japonicum (assembly GCA_947650365.1). Lineage (NCBI taxonomy): Eukaryota > Viridiplantae > Streptophyta > Magnoliopsida > Liliales > Melanthiaceae > Chamaelirium > Chamaelirium japonicum. The sequence continues at coordinate 59,149 of CANTAL010000424.1, read as the reverse complement.
CTGAACCCGGGGAGGAATGCGCAATTTCCAAATAGGGCTTCCAAACCAGTTAGTATCCTCCTCACTCCAAATAGCTCCCCCTCCCCTAAGTGTGCCAAGCATACTAAGATATTTTGGTTTCAGTCTCAAACTGTTATAACTTAAACTCTGAATGCTCCTCACCACATTCTTAATCCACCCAGATCCTTGACGTTCTTGCCATTGTTGCCAGTTATCAATGGATAACTGGTGTTGTTGCCGACTCCAAATCGCTCCATAAGATGGGCTCAATAATACATAATGTAGAGTCTCTACTGCTCTATGGATTTGTATCGTCCGGAAATTCTGAATTTGCAGCCCGCCACAACTCTTATCTTTGGTAATGTCCTCCCAAGAAACTAGATGCAACTTCCTCTCTTTCAGCCCATGACCCCAGAAAAATGCACGACAAAGACGATCCATCCGATCAATTACTCCCATTGGCACTCCTCCTGCTGCCATCATGTGTCCCGGCATCGCCGCCAGGACCGATCGAATCAATATTAATCTGCCCGCTTGCGATAGCAATTTAGCTTTCCAACCTGTTAATCTTGCTTCCATCTTTTGAACCAGCCCTTGAAACTGAACCTTGGGTACTCGAGTCCCATTAATAGGCATTCCCAACTGTGTCCACGGGCCCAATTCCTCCTTCATCGCCAAAGCCTGCAGAATAATCTTTTTCATGCGCACCGGCAACCTTCTCGAGAATTTTACACTGGATTTACTCGGATTTATACCAAGTCCAGTGCTTTTGCGAATTCGAGCAAATACATCACGTAGGCCCCAAACATCTAGAATTGTAGCTCGAGTAAATATAAGAAAGTCATCTGCATATGCTAGATTATAAATTGGCTGCGGATTGCGCGCTGTAGAGAAGCCTTCAATATCGCCTACCCTCAAGCTCTTCTCCAACTCCCAATGTATCACTTGAGACACTAGAAGAAATAAATATGGTGATAGAGGGTCTCCTTGCCTCAACCCTCCTCCGGGTTTGAAGACTTTAGATTCCTCCCCATTAACCAAAATCCTCATCGAAACTGTAGTAATACATTGCATTACCCATCGAGTCCATAAAGGATGGAATCCCATCTTGTTAAATATCTGTTCAACTGCCTCCCATTGCACACTATCATACGCCTTCTCCAAATCAACCTTTATAGCCATGGCCGCCTTCGATTTAGGGGCTACATGTATAGCTCGAAGAATATCCTGAGCCAGTAACACATTATCTCGGATTTTCCTTCCCGGGATAAACGCGTGTTGTTCCTTCCGTATGACTTGAGGAAGTATTAATCTTAGCCGGTTTGCTAATATCTTTGATATAACTTTGTACCTTTGGTTACATAAACTAATCGGTCTATAATCTGTCGGTCTGGTAGGATTCGTTTGCTTGGGAATCAGAATCACAAAGGTATCATTCCATCCCTTAGCCATTTTTCCAGTGATGAAAAATCTTTGTACATCTCTAATCAGATCCTCTCCCAGAATGGGCCAAAAAGATTTGAAGAAATTGGAATTAAACCCGTCTGGCCCCGGTGCCTTACCAGCCGGCGCCGCCAACACCACTCTAGTTATCTCCTCCGTCGTCGGGATACGAACCAGGAATTCATTCATCGTCGTAGTAATGCAGGTTGGGAATTGATCAAGAAGCTGCAGTTGTAAGTCCACTGCCGGAGCCCACCTTAGCTGGAAATAATTAACGAATTCATCTTTAATACCTTGCGTATCCCACACCTCTACATCCCCAACCAGGAGACTACGGATTCTATTACGGGATCTCCGACCCTTCGTACTCGCATGGAAAAAGGAGGTATTCCGGTCTCCTACTGCGAGCCATTGGATCCGAGATTTTTGTGCCCATATTGCTTCCTGTTGTTCAAGAGCCCATTCGAGCCGACATTGAACTTGTCCCCTCACCTCCTCGATACGTCTCTCCTCAGCTCCCCTATACTTTGAGAGTTGGTCAAGCTGCCCCCATAGATTGTCAACCAGGCCATGTATATTACCTATCGTCGACCGATTCCAGTGAGCCAACGCTAGTTTAACAAAAGGCATATTGTCATTACACTGTGCCCCCTTTATCCAACTATTCTGTACAATCTCCTTACAATCCGGCCGAGTAACCCAAAAGTCTAAGAATCTCCATGGCACCTGCTGGGGTTTAGTATTATGTAACACAGATAAAAGGATAGGAGAATGGTCCGACGCGCACCTGGGTAGATGTCGTGCCGAAATATCATCGAAAGTAAGAGCCCACTTTGTATTCACGAAACCTCTGTCCAGTCTCTCCCAGATTCGCGACCGCCCCTGACGATTATTACACCAGGTATATTTTTCGCCACTAAACGCCACATCCTTCAAGCCACACGCCTGTAACATATCCAAAAAAGCAGTAGTACTAGGGCTCCAGCAAAAAGGTCTTCCCCCCTCTTTGTCCTCCGATGACAACACACAATTAAAATCTCCTACTACACACCAGGGGTAATTTAAATCACTTATCCTCTCTAGTTCATCCCACAAAACCCGTCTCTCTAGTTCTGAATTGCTCGCATAAACCGTCGAGATCACCACCGGAGAGGACCGAGGGCAAGTAATTACCATGTGCATTGCCTGAACTTGTTTGTAGCAGTTCGTAACCAAACCGATTTCCACTTTCCACATACACAAAATACCTCCTGCCCACCCCTCCGATGGGATCCAGTCGAATGCATAGCTTCCACTGAAAATAGCTCTCACCCTATCAATCTGGGATTCCTTCACATGGCTTTCTACTACTAGCACTATCGGAGGAGAAAACTTCCGAATCAACATCCTCAAATGGCCCATTGCCCTCGGCCGTAGCAAGCCCCTACAGTTCCAAAATAGCATCTTCATTGTGGAAGGGACGATATCACCGCCGGGGGAATCTTCCCTCCTCTACCCGACCGTTTCAGACTGAGACTCCGAATAGCCAATCGATCTCCCTGCCGATGCTTCCGTGTAGACTGGCTCCCCCGTCGCTCAGAATTATCGAGTCCCTGGTCTCCCTCCCCCCCCTCCTCACGCCCTACCTCCGATCCGTCACTACCGGACATAGCGTCATCTCCAGATAGCTCGCCTAACATCACCCTCTCCCTGACCCTTGTCACCGCCACCGCATGAATGCTCCTGGTGTCCCCCTCCAGAACCTCTATTCCCCCAGCCTCTTCCTCTACAAACCCGGGCGGGTGTTCCGGCGAAGTACTTCGCGACCTCTCCACCGTGACAGCTCCCACAGGATGCTGATCTTCCACTTCCTTCCCCATCTCTACATCGCCCCGAATTCCCTGGTCCTGTACTCTCCCCTCCACCCCAACACCTACATCCTCTTCCAATACACCCCCCCTCGTCCTCCCTAGATGAACCGCTCTCTCCGGCCTCGGTGGTTCCCTCTCCTTCGCCCCCTCCGACAAAGCACTTGTCTTCAACGACCCTGAACGTGACTCTGCCTGACATCGTTCCTCCATCAGTCTCTCATCGAGAACTGGGGTAATCTGACGGTCAAGATCTATTTGCATTTGTTCGCCAACTCCATTCACATTCGGGTTTGAATCGAGCACCCGAAATCTCGATCCCGATTGGTGCGCCTGTTTATATATCTCTTCCCTCTGTCCTCCAATTCTCGAATAATCCGCTCTCATTAATGATTCGTCATCCTTTGCCTTCTCGTGACTCAGCTTACAAGGCTCCACATGCTTCTTGCCACCCCTTGCTACTCCTCCTCCCCGCACGGCGACGTGCTGCCGAGCTCCGCGCAGTCCCGCATTTGTCCTCCGACCTGGCCACTTTTGAACAACCATCCAAGGCCCAAAGAACGACTCCTCCCCCTGCTTTAGAATTTTCCCCTCCTCGACAGATGACCCTCCTCCGTCCACCCCTACCCCTTTTCCAATCAAACCTCTTCCCCTGTCTTCGACCGTACTCTTTCCTGCATCTGACCTCTCTCCTGAACCCACTCCACCCGCCTGTTGGGTCTTCGCTTGACACTGCTGTGACCGATGTCCTATGGATCCACAAGAAAAACAAATATTGGGTATATGCTCGTAAACAAACGGTTGATAAAACCTAACTGGTGAGCCCTCTGATCCCACATTCGTCCCTGGAACGAGACTCCCTCGCAAATTCACCTCAACACAAACTCGAACATATAGTCCGCGTCCCCCCTCCAACGAGTTCAAATCCACTCGGATTGGCCGGCCCGCCGCAGCAGCGATGGTCTTCACTAATTCCTCATCAAAGCAATCGACTGGCAGTCCTGGGAGTCTCACCCACACCGGAGCTTGATCTATACTCTCCGTGAGAGGTTGGAAGAACGGAGTCCATCTCTTGAGGGTTAGGACTCTGCCGTCGAACACCCATGGCCCTCCTTCCCAAACATCAATTAGATCTTCTTCTAGTTCAAACCTGAAACAAAAGAACCCATTTGGTAAATCGATCACCTGGACCTTCCCAGCGCACGGCCACCTGATAGACACCCGCCGTCGGAGAATCTCGAGCGGTATTTTTGGGCCCAAAAACTTCCCAACTAGCGCTTGTCTCCACCTCGCTTGTGATTCCTGCAACCTGACCGGATCTAGCAGCACCAACCCCTCCACCAACGGAGCCATCCGTTCATAATGGGATGCATCAAACTTACCTCCCCACCCCGGAGCCCTCGCCACCGATGGTTTCGTCACCTTGGTAGCCGCCTCCAAGTACGATCTAGGATTTCTTGAAGTTCCTCCCGGGTCGTCGCCATCGTCCTCCCCTGAAGGTCTCGTAGTCGCCGTCACGGTCTCCACCATCGCAGATCTAGGGTTTCAGTCGCCGTTCTCCACCATCGCAGATCTAGGGAATCAGTACGCTGTGAGAAGATGATGAAACTTCTTTATAGTATCTTTCATATCTACAATGTATGATGCCTCTACAACAAATAATTACTTCCATAATCACTAATAGGTTTTAGGACGAAAGTACCAATTTTCTTTATAACAAATTTACGTCAAACGTCAATCATCTTTTATCCCGTGTTGTATATTGTTTCTTCTTTCGTTGTTTGTCTAAACTCCCGGTGACCTTTCATGGACCTCCGACAAGGATTTCAATTCACTACAAGAAAAAGTGCAAGTGAGGGGGGTTTTTGGTGAACTCCGGCAAATGGATGTTGAGAGAAAACTCTCGACGACTTCTTGATGGCCTTCGGCGAAGCAATGAGAAAACAAACAACCAGCAACCATGCAAAAACCTCCGGCAATGACTCCACGCTAAGAAAGAAAATAATTGGTGGGGTTTTCGGTGATCTCCGCCCAACCTACCGGTAACTTTATGAAGAACTCTAGTGAAACAATGGAGAAAGCATTTCCCCAAGAAATCCCAACAACCTCTGACAAGAGTGTGATCAATGACAAGAAGGAAACCCAAGTAGTGAGGTTCGTAAATGCAACCTGGATGAAACAATTGCAATTGGTTGCATGCAGGATCCAAGTTGCTTCCTGGATCCAACAAGTAATTGCGTTTAGGATCCTAGACACAACCAAGCATAACTTTGTGTCCATGATCCAGGTTGCTTCTAGGATCCTAGACGCAACAGTTGCATTTGTTTGCATTCATAATCCTGGAGGCAACCAAATGTAACCGTTTGCGTTTAGGTTTATACCTTTAATGAATGTGTTTGGCTTGCATATCATAGCTCACTGAGTGGATGTTGAGATATTTTCTTTCTTCATTCCTCCGTCGAGGTAGCCGGAAACCCCACCACTTGCGTTTCTTCTTGATGTGGAACCCTTATCGAAGGTCATTGGGAGGTTGCTGATTGTTTGTTTCCTCCATTGCTTCACCGGGGGTCGTTGGGATTTTTTTTAAAGTTGAACCCTTACCGAAGGTTGTTGGGCGGTTGACTAGGGAAAGATGTTTCACCGGCCGGAATATGTCTGAGTTTGTAATTGAACTAAATGTATGAGAGTTGTGTTTGGGACTATACATGTTTTACTAAAGTTATCTATATAACAAGGGACGTCAGTTTTGTGCTGACTAGACATAATGGAACCAAAAGTTGACTAGGACAAAACAAAGCAATCTGACTAGACAAAACTCTCCTGCGCACGTGATCACAGCTGTTCGCTCTCTTTCTCTTTCCCCGATCTCTCTCTTTCTCTCTCTCACGCGATCACAGTCGTTCGCTCTCTCTCTCTCTCTTCCCCCAATCTCTCTCTATCTCTTCCCCGATCTCTCTCTCTCTCTCTTTGTATCTCTCTCTTCCCCCAATATCTCTCTCTCTTCCCATATCTCTCTCTTCCTCCTATCTCCCTCTTCCCCCGATATCTTTCTCTCTTCCTCACGATCTCTTTCTCTCTCTGTCTCTCTTTCTTCCCCAACTCTCTCTCTCTCCGTCTCTCTCTCTTCCCCCAATTCTCTCTCCCCGTCTCTCTCTCTTCCCCTGATCTCTCTCTTTCTCTTTATCTCTATCTCCCCATATCTCTCTTTCTCTCTCTCCGTTCTTTCTCTTTCTCTCCTCTCTCTTCTCCCAACTCTCTCTCCGGTTCTTTCTCTCTCTGCCCAATTTCTCTCTCTCTCTTTCTTCCTCCGTTTCTCTCTCTTCCCCCAATATCTCTCTCTCTGTCTCTCTCTCTCTCTCTCTCTCTGTATCTCTCTTTCTCTGATCTCTGTATCTCTCTCCGATCTCTCTCTTTCTCTGTCTCTCTCTCTTCCCCGATCTCTCTCTTTCTCTTAAGGCTAGCAATTTTGGACCCGACACGGCAGACCCGACACGAAATTAGTGGGGTCCGGGTCTGGGTTAAACGGGTTCAGGTCATAAACGGGTCGACACAACTAACACGTTTAGTAAACGGGTCGGATCCAGGTTTTGTCTCCGACCCGTTTGACCCGTTTAAGATCACTTAAAGACTTGTTTAAAAATCAATGGGTCGAGTTGGGTCTACCCAGCATCCAATCACAGTGTGCGATGGGTTCAACGGATGACTGTAATTAGGACACCCATGATGTTGAGTTGCGATGAAATATAGAATTATAAAAAAAAAAGAATAAATATTTAAACGGATCTTATCGGGTCATAGCGAGTCTACCAGCTTATAAACGAGTCGGGTACGAGGTTAGAGTCTATACATGATTAGTTAAACGGGTCGGGTCTGGGTTTAGGGGTTTTGGACACATCATGAAACCGGACAAGATACGAACACGAGACGACCCGACCCATTGCCAGCCCTACTCTCTGTCTCTCTCTCTCTCTCTTCCCTGATCTTTTCTCTCTCTCTCTCTCTCTCTCTCTCTCTTCCCCATATCTCTCTATCTCTTCATATATCTCTCTCTATTTCTCCGTTGCTCTTCTCTCTCTTCCTCTCTCTCTCTCTCTCTCTCTCTCTCTCTCTCTCTCTCTCTCTCTCTCTCTCTCTCTCTCTCGGTCCGTCGGGGCTGGGCCAATGTTGCCGCTGATAGTGTTTGTTGTCGAAGGCGGTCAGGTGTCTTGTCGCCGAATATGACGGGATGGGTAGGGGTGGTGATACCCGGGATGTGTCTTACTGCCGAAGGCAGCCTGCTGCATTGCCGACAGGTGTGTTACTGCCGAAGGTGGCCCGCTATAGTGCCGATAGGCCCAAGCATGCACTAGTAATTTAATATGTTATGGGCATTTTTTGTCACAGTGAAGAACGTATGAACCTGTGAGCTGTGTCACACGTGGCGGAGTTAATAATAGTAACGTTTTTAGGCTCGGCATCTAGTTTGAGTCACTCGATAGTTGGTGGTCATTTAAGGAAAAACATTTGCTAACTATCCAAACTCTCGGAGTTTTACTATTTTTTTTTCTTTCTTTCTAAGTTTTCAAGTGGAAGGGATAAGGCTTGAATGTTATAATTTTATGAGTAATAAATTAATCCTACAAAAAAAAAGAGTAATATAAATTAATAATAACATAAGGTGTTCTGTATAACGGGTGATGGCTGGTTCCGATGCATCGGCGCTATTGATATGGGTGATTGTCGTTCACCTATTGTGGGCAGTGGCGGACCCAGGAACTCCAAATTTTAAACTTTTGGGAGGGCCACTTATAAAGGTTTTTGATTTTTTTTTTTAAACTTCAAAGGGACCCTCTAGAAAATTTACCAACTTTGGGGGGGGGGGGGGGGGATACTGATTCAGTATTTAGTCCATAGTTACGCTATCAGCGCAACCAAACTCTAGACATGGTCTTATCATAACTTAACCCCAATGGTTAGTACCTCCCTTTGTAGAGAGAAACCCAAGATCGAGTTGTAATAAGTATATTTTTCATATATTAAAATTAGGTAATTACGTAGATTAAGCTCATGCAAACAATATATGAGCAAACCTTGAGGATTTTCATAGACTATGACTGAGTGGGTTAATTTTCTAAGTAGACTATAGTGGACCTTATTGTTCTTAGATATTAAAGAGCTTAGAGTAACTCCAGCAGGATGACCCATCCATCGGACCCCACCAAAATATGGATAAAATGAAAAATTTTGTTCCCCAACCCTTGGTATGGTCCTCATCTATTTTATGTAAAACCATCTGCAAAGATACATATCGTTTTCCGTAACCCATTGTAAAAGCTGATGTGGCTATACTTTGGCTAGTCCGCTGAAGATCATTTTTTTTCTCCAGTCTTATACATATGTTGATGTGGCTATATTTTGGCTATGCATAGTACAAATACATATACGCCGTCCACTGGAGATGCTCATGTGTTAATAATTAGAGTTTCATAAGTTTCCCAAGTGCCTTAACATGGTATCAATGCGTTGATTGGAGCCATATAGGTAGGTCCTACTTGGCCTCCCCAAGGCCAAGGCCATTATTGGCAACTTTGGGGAGGCAAAAATCACATTTATCTGTCGATCGATTACCCGCGTACATAGTACAATAGTTTTTTGTATGCGGTAGTCAAATACAGTAGTGATGGATGGTTGAGTCGTCTTCTGCTGACAGTGGTCCAACAAAATGAAGCTCAACTGATCTTTTAGGATTATTGGCTTATGTGTTGCTCTTGTCAAGTTGCCTTGGTCAGGTTTTCAATATTAGAATTGGCATTGGGCCTCGTCTTGATTGGATAAGACTTAAAACGACGATGTGAAGAACTCAATAATTCATAGTACTATTGCTAGATGCTTACTCTTATGAAGCGTTTATGGCTAGAAATACTTCTTTAAAGATATAATGAAGATATCACAATAAGACACATACCTGTACCATCCTAAAGTATAGATGCACTGCCTCTTAAGTTTATGGGAGTTTCTCTTTATTGTTTCACAGCCATACATTCCTATAAACTTGTGCTACAGTGTGAGATTAAGTGTTTCATGTTGAGTAACTAGCAAGGGACTTTTCCTGAGGGCCGGGTGAGATCATGTGTTTCAAGGGGTTAGTTATGCAATTTTTCTAAAACAATGTACTATAAAGGGTATTTCGGGGGACTGGATGAGGTAGTGGAGATTTTGGTAAATTTCTGAGAGGTGTAGAAACCCCAAGGCGAATAGGATTTTTCGTTGAGGGAGCGATTGCTTGTACCTGTTGTTGATCCTAGGCTTCATAGTGGATTTTGACTGTCATCGCTTGTGATCGTTTTCCAATCTAGGTTTTTCACGTAAATCGTTGTTGCGTACTTTTTGTGTCTTTCTTCCACTTGTCTTTGCTTTCTATTATTCATGAATCTGTGAATGTTTTGCATTTACAGTTCACTCAATTTGTACTTGTGCTCCTGCTTCCTCGACACATCATTCCACAATCATTATAATGGCCTAAACGGTGCGGTTTTGATTAAAACCGAAACTGTACCGCAACGGTTTTATATTTTGGCAAACCAAAATCACATCATAGGGTTCCCATTTGTGCTTTATAAAAGAGTGGCACATCTCTTTTGCATGTGCCCTTTTTCAAAGAAACAAGAGAGAGACCACGACTTACAGTAACCGCAACCTCCCTCTCACTCATATTATCTCTCTAGTGGCTCTAGGTTTCACCGGAACTAAAATAGAGGACGAGAGAGAGAGAGAGAGAGAGAGAGAGAGAGAGAGAGAGAGAGAGAGAGAGAGAGAGAGAGAGAGAGAGAGATCGCTTCAGGCATCGTGACTCTCGTCTCTTAGATCTCTTACGAGACTTTGTTCACATGCTCGGGCATCAAGAAGGACCAAAGTTGAAGGCCTATTCCCAAGATCTTTGATCTCCTTGATCGGCATCAAAAGCATAGTCTTATTCGTTGCCAAAAACGTATCGAAGAGTGACTCAGCTCTCTCTCGAGGAGGAACACATCGACAATCTTTGTCAACTTTCTACTGATTGTCATCATTCGGCGTGCTATGATCGGAGGTAAAGTTCAAGATCCCCGCTTCCACATATGGTCTCTATATTTATCGTTTTTAATGTCAATGGTTCTCGATAATAGAGATTATCGCTTGTTTCATGTAGGCTTTTCTTACATCTAATATTTTGCAATCCTCCATGGTGTTGTCGGGCGATTTTTGTGGATTGTCTTCACATCACTAGGAAATTCACTAATATCATTGTCTGTCATGTCAGGAGAAATGCCAATATGGTACTACACAAGCTGGCACGCCCTGCGGTTTGTAATGCTGTGTTACAACCTTGGGACCTTCCTCTGCACCTCCACCAAACTCTTCATAAAGGGTCACTCAATTGTAGCTATTGATCCACTAGTGTCACCAACTCTCTCTTGGACTATTATGCCAGCATTGTCTGGCGTAAACCCCAATCTAGTGCAACTAATGTTCGGTGTTCTTCCACCTCTGCTCTATTGTTAAACTTTTTTCTTTCAGTAAATACTTTATTATTTTCTTAACCCTTAAACTGTTAAACTCTATGGCCTTTGAGGCAAAGTCTTCATGCATTTTTTTTGTTTTATTTTCTGACTAAGACTTGTTAGTATGATCCCAATGTTGAGTTTCAGCTCAATTTTTGAGAACCAGGAAAACTTTATGTACGATCGGTTGGTTGTTCCTATTCGACCGATCAATTTTGCTATACTAAAGAAGTAGGTTCTGGAAGGCCAATCGGTTCTATTACGGACCGATTAGATTTACTTTTGACGATGTTTTTTCAGGTCGAGACCAAACCGACCGATCGGACTTATAGACCAACTGATCAGTTTGTCCGCTTCAAGATTTTGTTTCTTATGGGTTTGGGTCTCTTGTTTGATGTAAACCCTACACTAATTAAACGATAGTGTAAGAACAAAGTTGGTGTGGTTAATTGTAAAGGTTGATGGTCGATCTTGAGAGAGACTTGGTGAGATTCTTGGGAGGAAGAGAAACCCTAGGGCAAATTAGGGTGTTTTCATTGTAGTTGAGCATTGATTGTAACTTCTATGTTTCTCTATTATAATGGATCTTCTGATCGTTTTCCTCTATGGTTTTTTTCCGCAAAGATTTCCACGTAAAATCTGTTTCTTCTCTTTGTTTTTTTGTGCTTTGTTTTTATTTTTTTTTGCTTTGGTTTTTGTTACATCTATTACTTGAGATTGACGTTGTGTTCCGTGATTGATCCGTTGGCGGATCGATTTGTAATCTGATCTATAGGGTGGCTAAAAGAAATATCTACACAACAAGTATGCTCTCTAAATGATCGAAAACCATTAGCCCTGATATCAATCAATGTAGAGACTATAGTGGAAGCAAGAAAATCAAGTTTAACCTTGATCAAGAGTGGAGGAGAGAGAGAGAGAGAGAAATTCTCTCTCTCCTGTTGTTCGGCAAAAGCTGCAAAACACATTACACAAGAGAGAGGGGTCTGGGGTTGCTATATGCACCCCCTCCTCTCATTTCCTTGTTTGATTTCCACGTACGTTAGGGTTAAGTAACGGGATGTGCTGTTGGGATCCATCCCCATAGAGGAGACCCAAAGGGGGAAAGGAGCTTGCCTCTCTCGCATTGCTGGCAGCAGACTCCAAGTCTTGCACACGACCTGTGAGTTCAGGTGGTCGTGAGCACAACCTGCGGACCTGGAGGTCCAGACTTTCTGTGAATAGAAAGTCATGCGCACGACTGTGGTCGGGCACAAAGGGGCCTAGTTTGCTGATTGTTCTTTAAAGCCCTTGTTTGAGGGGCTGTTTGGTAGAGGCTTTTGGAGGAGCTTTTGGGGGCTGCCATTTGAAGGAAGAATATGAGTTCTCTTCTACAAGGAATGAGAAGATTTCCCCGGGGATCGATCTTCGACAGATAGATCGGATTGAAGCTTGCAATGAGGTAGGTTCCTTGAAGCTTGCTAGGGTTTCATCTTGTTGAACCCTAGAGGGGGAAATGGTGTAGATCTAGAAGGAGGGAGAAGAAGGAGTCGGGTTGTACTCTCATCTTGCTTGCCGTATTTGATAGTGAAGCCCTACTCCGAGCATTTGCTCATCGTGATTTTTTCCACAAGATTTCTGCGTAAAACCTTGAGTCGTCTTCTTTGTTTGGTATTGGTTTTCTTTTGCGCTTGCGATTGCTTGTTGCTTGCTCTCTTTGATTCATCTCACGGGAAAGAGTTCGCCGGTTATCGAGGTACGAGCTGGAACGGTTTTTCCATCATGCGCAAGATGTGGCGCATGGTTATTGGACCGGGGGTGTTGACACCCACATGTTGCCCATACTACCTAATGCTCTGTTTCTGAATCCCCAATGCCCCCTACCTATGCCAATTTTCCAAACCAAAGACCAAAACATAGTCATCTGATAAAACCAATAAACGAATTAATTTAATGGCTAATCTGATTACATTAGCAAGATTGCAAGCCGAAGATGACCCCCGCATGCTTCTCTCCGCCGTCGCCGGGGAAGAACAGCTCCTTCATCTTCATGAAGGTCTGCATCGTCACCAGGCTGTCGGAGCCGGCCTGGTGGCACTGCCCCACCTCCCGCTCCACCTTCAGTATCCGCGCCACCTGATCCAGCCCCCCGTACAGCCCATCGCAGATCCCCATCATCTGCTTCACGTCGAACATCCGGTCGCCGAACAGAGTCCTCACCAGCCCCAAGAACTCGCCCATGGACCGGGGCAGCTTCCGGCAGGTCAGCGCCTTGATCAGGTACCCGAAGTCGTAGGCGCTGTGGAAGGTGACCCAGCTGACGTGGGAGTCGTTGCAGACCAGCCCCGACGACATGAACAGCTCCGCGAACTTACGGGAGTCGATCCCCCTCTCCCGGTTGGAGTCGAAGTCGATGCCGTGGGCCTTGAGGAGGGCGATGGAGTCCGGGGAGTGGCGGTCGCCGCGGCGGAGGTCGAAGTCGCGGAAGTTGAACTCCCACACCAGGCGGGAGGCGCCGGCGGCGTCGGAGAGGGTGAGGCCGAGCTGGATCAGGTGGAGCGCGTCCACGTTGGACTTGAGGAGGGCGTAGCGCTCCGAGGGGGAGAGGAGCCGGGGGTGCTTCTGCGGCCGGTGGACCACGCCGGGGAACTCCGTGTCCATGGCGGCGAAAGGGTGGCTCTCGATAGCGTCGCGGATCAGGTCGAATTCGGATTCCAGGTTATCGGCCCACACCGAGCGGACGTGGACGGGGATCTCGAGCTCCCAAGTCATCGCGGCGGCGGCGGCGGCGGACGAGGAGGAGGAGAAGGGATCGTCGTCGGTCTCCGGCGCGTGCTCGCTCTGTGTTGTTGGCTTGATTTGGGGGAGAGAGGGGCGAACCGGCGGACTTTTTTATACCACGGTGGAGAGAGAAAGAGAGCGGCTCTTTCGGGGAATCCTGAAGGAACACGGTAACCGGCCGCCTTTCGGTTTCCATATCGGGTGGGGCGAAACAACACGTATCTGCTATACTTAGAATCTGACGCCATGATATAATCCACTGTACCAAACGGCGGTATAACGTTGTACAGTGGATAAAGTCTGGAGTCTGACAGTAGGGTTGGAACTGTGATGTCTCGGTAAGATTCGGACAATATGGCCCACGAGGAGATCGGTGGACGAGAGGAGACGGCAGAAACGTGGAAACCGTGTGAGGAATTTAAAGTTTAAGGGTGGGAGACGAATTTGACCGGATTTTTGCCCGGTTCATTGGACCCGTGGACTTGGTCCGGGCGTGTGAAGTGAGGGTACGGCTCTCCTGGTCAATAGTCAGCACTTCCACTCTAGCGTTTCCGTGTGGAGGAGTTGCACACAGAGCCCACTAAAGTCCCCCCCCCCCCCCCCCCCCCCCCCCCCCTTCCCCTTTCCCAAATTTGGTTCATCCCCCCCCCCCCCCCCCAAACAATGAAGGGTGCATGCATGGACAAGGATGGGAACCGAACCGGTTAATCGGCCGGCTTAAGAGCTCAGTGATCGTTGACCCCAAAAGCTCTAAGTCGTGGAATCACCGATTGTCCGGCGATCGATGGTGGTCCTACGATGGTCCGATGGCGATAGGCAACTGCCCTTCGACCACCGAACTGTCGTTGAACGATCGTCAGACCGTTGCCAGACCATCGGCTTCGATCACCGAACCACCACTAATATTTTTAAACATCTTTTATTTTGATAACCTTAACTATACTATCTCAAATCTTATTTTAAACCGAATAAAATAAAATATTTATATATTTCAGTCTTCAGTAATCTGGATAGCTCACCCATTACTCATTACTCAAAAGCACATTTAGTAGACCCAAATCTCAATTCAACGGTTAGATCTCTACAAGGGGTTGGAGTTGACTTGCCTATGACTAGTCAGTGTCAAAACAAGTCTAAAATTTCATGTCGGACCTAAAATAAACTTTTTTTTATTTAAGGATCAATCGTCAATATGTCCGCCGTGAAACTATTGTATGTAATTCGCAAAGTCCCTTCACGGGCGGTTCTGTAGCGTGAATGGTACAATACCAATTCAAATTTTGTTTTGAAGGAAGATAAAAATTAACTGAATAACTCTTGGGTTTAACTGTAAAAACTCTGTCTCCAACATATTAGGATTGTTTGCCTGTGCTGCTTTTTCTTTTATCCAAATAACCTCTAACAAACACTTAGTCAATTTTAAGCAATAAACGTAAAGTGTAAGTTCTCTCACCTCTCTACATCTATTGGGATTGAGGCATGAAAGGGCTTTACAAGGTCAAAACATACAAGACCCTAAATATAGCAATTTAAAGTAAAGCACTTATATGAATTTTTTACAAAGAAACCTCGAAGGAAAAAACCACGTTGGGACTTTTGATCTCGAAGGTGCAAGCTGTCCACTAGAAAGGGTAAAGGAGAAAAGTACAGTATTACATACAGAATCTTAACTCGGATAATCTGTAACGATTCACAACTCAATGCGTAAACGTAGCCACGAACCGGCTCTCCACGGTGTTACGTGGCCTAACGCTCCGCAACCATTGTATGCAATTTTTCGCAACCTCCATCACTTAAACCTTGCTGCTTTACTCCCTCAGCATCATCAGCACCGCTAGCTTCTCAGCTCAACCTGTATGCGCACGTACAAATACTTGTCGCCACGAGGCATCACCATCCTATTCCCTAAGGATAGACCCTAGGGTTTTGACACACTAAAACCACACGGTAGGAACCCAAAAATGATTTCTCGTTTCCAAATCCCTATGTTAGAATCCTCCACGAGAGATTTTCTACCCTGACACAAGTGACGACCCAACCAATGGGAATTATGGTCTTTGGAAAATGTGGTCTAAGAACCAAAAGAGAAAGGTCTTTCCTACTAATCAAAGGTGGGCTCAAGCAACTATGGAAGATTCACACTAGCACCTAAAGAGGAATCAATCATACCTATAAGAACAACAGATCTTCAATCATGGATTTGAGCCCACAAACTAGAAGAAGAGAGTCAAATCGATCGATCAATTAATCTCCTTCAAGTACTCCAAATCGAACGACAAGAGATCCTCCCTAAAAAGGATCTAATCAAGAGGCATTAAGGAAATCGATTGGAGCGAAATTAGAGGAGATTACCAATTTGGGAAAAAAATTATCCCCCTCCCTCCAAGAACAAGCAAACCCTCAAACCCCCAAAGATATGTCATTCTCTGCTCCTAAAACTCCCCGATATGCTTGGGTCAGGTCCCCAAAGAGATCCCCCAAAACCACGCATCCAACGGTCTAAAAAGCCTAAGACAACCAAAGGTTCGCGCATTAGCCAGACACGATCCGGACCGTCCGAAGAGAATGTCCGGACCCAACAGTGGATGAGCCACCCTATTGCGGTCCAGAGCGGCCTGGACTGTGACTATCTTCATAGTCCGAACCGCTGCGGGGACCCAAGACTTGAGAAAGTCTGGGAACCTCACAGGGGGTCCTGACCACCTTGGCAATTCAACACACATGCATGGTAGATCAGTTTAGAGGCCTGAAAGCGGCTTGACCCTAATTTTTTTAGCCCCCTTTGTCAACTTTTATTCCGAAAATACCCTTGCTCTAGTAAGCATAATTTAAATATTTTAAGATAAATTTGAGTCTTATTGAAAATTGATAAGGGTATTTTTGGGATAAAAAACTGACGGAGAGGGCTAAATGCAGATAGAGCATAATTCAGGGATCAAATTGTTCAAAAAAAAAAGCTGAGAGATCAATATAAAATGCAGTGTATAGTTTAGGGGAGGTTTCTATAATTTGCTCTTTTTTTTTATAGGGGGGCTAAAAATAGACCATTATGCCCATAATGTTTTTTTAATTTTTATTTTGCTCCTTCAATTATTCTACCAGGGGCATAAACGGAAATTGTTTCATAAGGTCCTTTCCCTTACCCTTACTCAAAGATGGATTTCTCAAAAAAAAAAAAAAACAGTTGTCCTTTCAATTCAACAAATTTTCTGTTCAAATTTGAAGTTTTGAACTTTAATTTTCATATTTTGCCCAATTCCCAGCCGATATATATCTCTAAATTTTCTTTACAACCGGTAGAATCAGATTTTAAAATATTAAGAATAATCCTATTTGAACAAAATGGATCGACAATCTGCTGACACTCCACGTGAAAAGGAGAGGTGTCACCCTCTGAGTAGTGGGACTATGGGCCATCCCTAAGTGACACCACCATCACCTAACGCCGCCACCGGACACCACCACCACCAGCCATCCACCACCTAACTACGCTCCCCGCTGCCAATCACCAATCACCTAACTAAGCTGTCGACGGTGGTGGGTGGCGGCATTCGGTGGCGGACGGTGGCCGGGGGTGGTGGTGGCATCCGCTAGGGCTCATCTCATAGCCCATAGTCCCGCCACTGACAAGGTGACACCTCTCCTTTTCACATGGAGTATCAGCATAATGTCGATGAGATTGTCGATCAGTTTGTACAAATAGCATTACTCAATTTTAATGGCGCACTCCACAACTTCGTTTTCTTTAACAATTAGCTTTTGGGTGATAAACAAATCAATTTTAAAGGAGATAGTCAAAACATTGTTGAAAGTTAGATTCCTAAACCTTCTGCAGAGATTAGGAATCGGAATGTCTTTCCACCAACGAAGAGCCCAATCACTATATTAATGTCATATTTGTGGTAATCAATGGGCTCTTGGCCCTATGCTACTTGAGGATCCATGTTCGACTCCCGAATTGGACGCTGTGGAGCGAACTTTTCCTCAAGGCCGTTGCGTCTTGTTTGCGAACACAAATCCTGACCGTTGATGTCATGCTCACGGGATTATAGAATTAATAAATAGCAGCTACTGCCTCCACCTGTTTCAATCTCCTGACCTCGTTGAGCCCTTGCTCTAGCGCCCTATCCTCTTGACCACCTGGCCGGTCCAACTAAAATAAAAAATGGACAACCAAAGTATCAACTGAATTGCTTCTCCGGTACGCCCGCCCACAATCATCAACGCAAAATTTGGAATATTTCCGCCCTTTCAAGAGAAATTAAAGAAAATTTTCTACAAGAGAACCACCATACATACTACAAAATTGGCGCCACAATCATGCCAGAAGTGCTAGTCATATCTTGTTGATTATGCAGTTTAAATTCATACGCAACCAGAGAACGACAGTCCATATGATCACAATAATTAGAGGAAAAAGAATTTTTTTTCTTTTTTTGGGGGGGGGGACTTGGTGAGCTGTCCCTGACAGGGACAAAGAGATCAGTTTAGCCTAAGAACTTTGAAATGTTGTGAAAGAAAATGCCCTCTACAATATTTCAAATTTTCTTTTGTTATGCCACCTAAGTAGTGAACCCATCGGAGCCCGCCGAAGCAACTCGCCGCTACCGAACCGAACACCGAATTTCGCCGTCGAAGCTACTTGCCACTGCACCGAACCTAAACCTAACCCTAAGATCTATAGGATATGGGATGAACCCTAGACCTAGGGTCCTCAACCAAACACCACCTTTGCCGAATCTACTGGCCACTGCCCCCGCCGCCTCTGATGCAGTAGTCATCACCGGAGCTGCTCGGTAAACATGGGAGAAAAAACCAAGGGGATGGAGGGGGGAGGTAGCTTCATTTTTACCAAAAAAAGGCCACCTTAGGCTGAATGAAACTTTAAGGTGTCATGTTCCCCACGAGAGATTTCTCGTTTCCAAATCCCTATGTTAGAATCCTCCACGAGAGATTTTCTACCCTGACACAAGTGACGACCCAACCAATGGGAATTATGGTCTTTGGAAAATGTGGTCGAAGAACCAAAAGAGAAAGGCCTTTCCTACTCATCAAAGGTGGGCTCAAGCTACTATGGAAGATTCACACTAGCACCTAAAGAGGAATCAATCAAACCTATAAGAACAACAAATCTTCAATCATGGATTTGAGCCCACAAACTAGAAGAAGAGAGTCAAATCGATCGATCAATTAATCTCCTTCAAGTACTCCAAATCAAACAACAAGAGATCCTCCCTAAAAAGGATCTAATCAAGAGGCATTAAGGAAATCGATTGGAGCGAAATTAGAGGAGATTACCAATTTGGGAAAAAAATTATCTCCCTCCCTCCAAGAACAAGCAAACCCTCAAACCCCCAAAGATATGTCATTCTCTGCTCCTAAAACTCCCCGATATGCTTAGGTCAGATCCCCAAAGAGATCCCCCAAAACCACGCGTCCAACGGTCTACCAAGCCTAAGACAACCAAAGGTTCGCGCATTAGCCAGACACGATCCGGACCGTCCGAAGAGAATGTCCGGACCCAACAGTGGATGAGCCACCCTATTGCGGTCCAGAGCGGCCTGGACTGTGACTATCTTCATAGTCCGGACCGCTGCGGGGGCCCAAGACTTGAGAAAGTCTGGGAACCTCACAGGGGGTCCTGACCACCTTGGCAATTCAACACACATGCATGGTAGATCAGTTTAGAGGCCTGAAAGCGGCTTGACCCTAATTTTTTTAGCCCCCTTTGTCAACTTTTATTCCGAAAATACCCTTGCTCTAGTAAGCATAATTTAAATATTTTAAGATAAATTTGAGTCTTATTGAAAATTGATAAGGGTATTTTTGGGATAAAAAACTGACGGAGAGGGCTAAATGCAGATAGAGCATAATTCAGGGATCAAATTGTTCAAAAAAAAAGCTGAGAGATCAATATAAAATGCAGTGTATAGTTTAGGGGAGGTTTCTATAATTTGCTCTTTTTTTTTATAGGGGGGCTAAAAATAGACCATTATGCCCATAATGTTTTTTAAATTTTTATTTTGCTCCTTCAATTATTCTACCAGGGGCATAAACGGAAATTGTTTCATAAGGTCCTTTCCCTTACCCTTACTCAAAGATGGATTTCTCAAAAAAAAAAAAAAACAGTTGTCCTTTCAATTCAACAAATTTTCTGTTCAAATTTGAAGTTTTGAACTTTAATTTTCATATTTTGCCCAATTCCCAGCCGATATATATCTCTAAATTTTCTTTACAACCGGTAGAATCAGATTTTAAAATATTAAGAATAATCCTATTTGAACAAAATGGATCGACAATCTGCTGACACTCCACGTGAAAAGGAGAGGTGTCACCCTCTGAGTAGTGGGACTATGGGCCATCCCTAAGTGACACCACCATCACCTAACGCCGCCACCGGACACCACCACCACCAGCCATCCACCACCTAACTACGCTCCCCGCTGCCAATCACCAATCACCTAACTAAGCTGTCGACGGTGGTGGGTGGCGGCATTCGGTGGCGGACGGTGGCCGGGGGTGGTGGTGGCATCCGCTAGGGCTCATCTCATAGCCCATAGTCCCGCCACTGACAAGGTGACACCTCTCCTTTTCACATGGAGTATCAGCATAATGTCGATGAGATTGTCGATCAGTTTGTACAAATAGCATTACTCAATTTTAATGGCGCACTCCACAACTTCGTTTTCTTTAACAATTAGCTTTTGGGTGATAAACAAATCAATTTTAAAGGAGATAGTCAAAACATTGTTGAAAGTTAGATTCCTAAACCTTCTGCAGAGATTAGGAATCGGAATGTCTTTCCACCAACGAAGAGCCCAATCACTATATTAATGTCATATTTGTGGTAATCAATGGGCTCTTGGCCCTATGCTACTTGAGGATCCATGTTCGACTCCCGAATTGGACGCTGTGGAGCGAACTTTTCCTCAAGGCCGTTGCGTCTTGTTTGCGCGCACAAATCCTGACCGTTGATGTCATGCTCACGGGATTATAGAATTAATAAATAGCAGCTACTGCCTCCACCTGTTTCAATCTCCTGACCTCGTTGAGCCCTTGCTCTAGCGCCCTATCCTCTTGACCACCTGGCCGGTCCAACTAAAATAAAAAATGGACAACCAAAGTATCAACTGAATTGCTTCTCCGGTACGCCCGCCCACAATCATCAACGCAAAATTTGGAATATTTCCGCCCTTTCAAGAGAAATTAAAGAAAATTTTCTACAAGAGAACCACCATACATACTACAAAATTGGCGCCACAATCATGCCAGAAGTGCTAGTCATATCTTGTTGATTATGCAGTTTAAATTCATACGCAACCAGAGAACGACAGTCCATATGATCACAATAATTAGAGGAAAAAGAATTTTTTTTCTTTTTTTGGGGGGGGGGGGACTTGGTGAGCTGTCCCTGACAGGGACAAAGAGATCAGTTTAGCCTAAGAACTTTGAAATGTTGTGAAAGAAAATGCCCTCTACAATATTTCAAATTTTCTTTTGTTATGCCACCTAAGTAGTGAACCCATCGGAGCCCGCCGAAGCAACTCGCCGCTACCGAACCGAACACCGAATTTCGCCGTCGAAGCTACTTGCCACTGCACCGAACCTAAACCTAACCCTAAGATCTATAGGATATGGGATGAACCCTAGACCTAGGGTCCTCAACCAAACACCACCTTTGCCGAATCTACTGGCCACTGCCCCCGCCGCCTCTGATGCAGTAGTCATCACCGGAGCTGCTCGGTAAACATGGGAGAAAAAACCAAGGGGATGGAGGGGGGAGGTAGCTTCATTTTTACCAAAAAAAGGCCACCTTAGGCTGAATGAAACTTTAAGGTGTCATGTTCCCCGGATAGATATGTTGTCTGGAACCTCTCACACATTAACCCCCTTTTTTTACCTTGCCCTCCAATTAATTGGGTTAATTAAAAAACACCCCTCTAGCCTTAATTTAATTAACTGGGGGGGAGGGGGGGAGGGCAAGGCAATGTCAAAACAAAACCCAAAACATTATACGACAATAATAAAAAGATAATATTGGAGATTAGGGCTTAAGATTTATCTCTACAAGGCAAACTAAAACCAAAAAAACGTTCAAGTGAAACAATAATTCTATACTCAAAAACCCTTAAAAGGAAAAGCACTTCAAGGATTGGATTCCATCTGACCTGATGCTAGCCGTGATTGCAGAACTCGAAAGCTCTGTCGATCCTTTTTTCATTGAAGCTCCCATCTCTCTCAAAAAAAAAAACCTGACTTTAAAAATATCGGGCGGCTCCAGTCTAGAACTGAAGAGAGCCTGACTTGATCCTACTTCCAATTTGGCTTCAGCCTCAGCCTTGTGCTCCAGTCTTTCCACCAGTCTCTCGATCCCCCTGCCGATCATCCGTGATGCTCACTTTGTTCATGAGCTGTACTAAAGAAAGTGCTGTAGATCTTCAACTAAGATAGCATCCAGATGTATAAGATCAGAGATTGGTTTACAGAAATGACACACAGGCACCCGTATTCAGGCAAAGGCTGTATCACACCTGATAAATGTTAGGACCGAAGCGTCGAATACATAGCAGCAGGCACACCGACTGTATTTGGGTCCGCAATTTTTTGCAGGATCGAGTTAAGATTACGTACATTGGATCCCACCTCCATCTAACTTAGAAGAAGGAACCTTCAGGAGGCTGAGCGAGCTTCCGGTTGTGCGACGATGCCATCTCCTTCCTCAGCTGGGTGAGTATGTCTTTCATAGTGTACTCTCGCTGCCAATTCGCCAGCATACCAAACTTCTTGGCTTCAACCTGAGTCAAATCAAATTCAATACTTCAATTCAATGGGCCTAACCAACATTGTACAAGGCACTAAGACTACTAAAGGAAAAGCTACTCGAAGGGGGTGCCTTGATTTTCAAGAAGACCCAAACACCCATCAACACCTTTGAATTGACTAGAGTACAACACCAACAAGAGAAACTCCTCAAGAGACTAATATCCCTTCCATCAAGAAACAAGCCACCAGCCTGTTCGGTGCCTCAACGCTCCAATCAGCCGCCCGTCGGTGACGCTCAAACCATGCCAATTGGCACTTCGATCTATTAGATATAGTGTGTTAGTATTCTATTAGTCCCACCTCGGTTGTGGTAATGTAAAGATGTGCATTCTTTCTCTATATAAGGAGAGGTAGTCTTATGTAATGATAATGAGATTGATGAGATAATACAAGGAGTTTTTTTCCCCAAATGTATTCTCTCTCTTCCTCTCTCTTCGTAACACGATCAGTCGCCTATCGCGACAGCTCTGTTCGCCACTCACCATTAGAACTCCAGCGTTGTGATAGGGCTTCTCGCTGCTAGCTGCCTCATGGCCTGCCGATCAGGTAAATGCCTCATGGGTGCAAGAATTTCTTTCTTATACTTTCTTAACTATTAATTCCTTACCCTCTATTCAATTCCACACAAATTCTTACTTGTTTTCAAGACCTTAGATTGTTCGATCTTTTGTTGTCAGATAATGAGGTTAATTTTCACCAACATGTGAACTTCCTTAGGCTAGGAAATAATCTAAAAGAGAGTAGAAAAGAAATTTGGTGAAAGTAACTGCATTATGTCTCTAGCAATAAGATTTGATAAAGCAAATGCAATGCATTATTGAAATCATCTCATGTTCATGCCTAATTACTACAATCAAGAGATTGTTGTGTGGATAACAACCGAAAGACACTCAGGTGGTTTTCAAAGTGGTTTCTGCACTTGATTACTCATCTTCGCCTAAAATGGCACGCCACTTAGTGAACTTTTAATTGCGAAAGAGAGCCAGGGAGGGCCCTATAACGAAAACAGTGAGAGATCTGCCTTATAAAACAAATATGGTCATTTGAAAGGGAGGACACTGGGGGTTGTTTGGGAAACCTCACAGGACGGTAGTTCTTCATTGACGCATAACTGATACGTACTAATGGTGAAGCGTTACGAGTCAGTAATTTTTTCTTTATATTTAACATGAGTAGCTTCTAATCAAATCATGATAGTTCATCAACTTTAAAAGCTACCATATCATTTATACTGCACCTTTCCTTAGTAGCCCTATCAGATTAAACAACGGAAAAACTAGTATAGCCGTTTGGATTCAAGCTTAAAACCAGTGATGCCTATCAGACGCGGCACCAACTGAAAAGTATCTTGCTGCAATTCCATCAGAAAATGCCCAAAAGACACATTACCTCTCAGAAACTAGTGCTCTGTACCACATTAGGAAACCATTTCACCAAAAAGCTTAAGCTATTAGGGAATAACGCCAACAATGTATATCAAGCTAACACTCACAATTATGGTTCATGTAAAGATCAGATCTTTACAAGAATGTATATCAAGCTAACACTACCCGTCACGTGCGGTCGTCTCTCACGCACGAGGATAATTAATGAGATTGGTCAATGTCGGAATAAAGAAATGGAGGTAACAAGATTCAAACCCAGGACCTCTCAGAAACCAGCGCTCTATACCATCTTGGGAAACCATTTCACCAAGAAGCTTAAGCTATTAGGGAATAGCGCCAACAATGTATATCAAGCTAGCACTCACAATTATAGTTCATGCAAGATCAGATCTTTACAAGAAAAAAAAAACACAACTTGGAAGTTCACCAGTTAAAGATTGGACTATAATTTACGCAAAATGCCTCAGTCATACAAAAGAAGTAAGAAAAATACAAAATTGCTAGAACCCAGAAATTCTTCAAGTTCTAATAGGCAACAGCTAAGTGAAGGCCTCAAACTCATAAAACTATGCACAACAAGTCAACATGAACTCTTCTCCAATAACCCATCAAGGATCAAAAGGGCTAGTGCCAGGTAGCCTAGGTGGTAAAGTCTTGGGGGGGGGGGGGGGTTGGTAGCCGAGACCTGGGATCGAATCCCACTTCTAACTGATAGGGGACTACCACAAAAAAAAAAATTTCAAAAGGAATATTGGGCAAATTAAGCCACATAATCCCATAGAAGGAATCACAGATAACCCATGAACACAATTTACAGAAATTGATGAATCCCAGCATCCATCAAAGAACACAAACAAAGAAAAAATCACAGAAAACCTATAGAAATCCGAAATTGATATGAAGAAAAAGTTCAATGGAACTTGCCTACAACGCTCGATACGCCTGGGCCAATCGTCATGTCGATTCAGAGCAGTGGAGAGAGGCCGGGTGGTGAGATGGAGGGTAAGGTGAAGGTGGTGGAATCCCTGGCTCCCCGCTGCCAATCACCAATCACCTAACTAAGCTGTCGACGGTGGTGGGTGGCGGCATTCGGTGGCGGACGGTGGCCGGGGGTGGTGGTGGCATCCGCTAGGGCTCATCTCATAGCCCATAGTCCCGCCACTGACAAGGTGACACCTCTCCTTTTCACATGGAGTATCAGCATAATGTCGATGAGATTGTCGATCAGTTTGTACAAATAGCATTACTCAATTTTAATGGCGCACTCCACAACTTCGTTTTCTTTAACAATTAGCTTTTGGGTGATAAACAAATCAATTTTAAAGGAGATAGTCAAAACATTGTTGAAAGTTAGATTCCTAAACCTTCTGCAGAGATTAGGAATCGGAATGTCTTTCCACCAACGAAGAGCCCAATCACTATATTAATGTCATATTTGTGGTAATCAATGGGCTCTTGGCCCTATGCTACTTGAGGATCCATGTTCGACTCCCGAATTGGACGCTGTGGAGCGAACTTTTCCTCAAGGCCGTTGCGTCTTGTTTGCGAACACAAATCCTGACCGTTGATGTCATGCTCACGGGATTATAGAATTAATAAATAGCAGCTACTGCCTCCACCTGTTTCAATCTCCTGACCTCGTTGAGCCCTTGCTCTAGCGCCCTATCCTCTTGACCACCTGGCCGGTCCAACTAAAATAAAAAATGGACAACCAAAGTATCAACTGAATTGCTTCTCCGGTACGCCCGCCCACAATCATCAACGCAAAATTTGGAATATTTCCGCCCTTTCAAGAGAAATTAAAGAAAATTTTCTACAAGAGAACCACCATACATACTACAAAATTGGCGCCACAATCATGCCAGAAGTGCTAGTCATATCTTGTTGATTATGCAGTTTAAATTCATACGCAACCAGAGAACGACAGTCCATATGATCACAATAATTAGAGGAAAAAGAATTTTTTTTCTTTTTTTGGGGGGGGGGACTTGGTGAGCTGTCCCTGACAGGGACAAAGAGATCAGTTTAGCCTAAGAACTTTGAAATGTTGTGAAAGAAAATGCCCTCTACAATATTTCAAATTTTCTTTTGTTATGCCACCTAAGTAGTGAACCCATCGGAGCCCGCCGAAGCAACTCGCCGCTACCGAACCGAACACCGAATTTCGCCGTCGAAGCTACTTGCCACTGCACCGAACCTAAACCTAACCCTAAGATCTATAGGATATGGGATGAACCCTAGACCTAGGGTCCTCAACCAAACACCACCTTTGCCGAATCTACTGGCCACTGCCCCCGCCGCCTCTGATGCAGTAGTCATCACCGGAGCTGCTCGGTAAACATGGGAGAAAAAACCAAGGGGATGGAGGGGGGAGGTAGCTTCATTTTTACCAAAAAAAGGCCACCTTAGGCTGAATGAAACTTTAAGGTGTCATGTTCCCCACGAGAGATTTCTCGTTTCCAAATCCCTATGTTAGAATCCTCCACGAGAGATTTTCTACCCTGACACAAGTGACGACCCAACCAATGGGAATTATGGTCTTTGGAAAATGTGGTCGAAGAACCAAAAGAGAAAGGCCTTTCCTACTCATCAAAGGTGGGCTCAAGCTACTATGGAAGATTCACACTAGCACCTAAAGAGGAATCAATCAAACCTATAAGAACAACAAATCTTCAATCATGGATTTGAGCCCACAAACTAGAAGAAGAGAGTCAAATCGATCGATCAATTAATCTCCTTCAAGTACTCCAAATCAAACAACAAGAGATCCTCCCTAAAAAGGATCTAATCAAGAGGCATTAAGGAAATCGATTGGAGCGAAATTAGAGGAGATTACCAATTTGGGAAAAAAATTATCTCCCTCCCTCCAAGAACAAGCAAACCCTCAAACCCCCAAAGATATGTCATTCTCTGCTCCTAAAACTCCCCGATATGCTTAGGTCAGATCCCCAAAGAGATCCCCCAAAACCACGCGTCCAACGGTCTACCAAGCCTAAGACAACCAAAGGTTCGCGCATTAGCCAGACACGATCCGGACCGTCCGAAGAGAATGTCCGGACCCAACAGTGGATGAGCCACCCTATTGCGGTCCAGAGCGGCCTGGACTGTGACTATCTTCATAGTCCGGACCGCTGCGGGGGCCCAAGACTTGAGAAAGTCTGGGAACCTCACAGGGGGTCCTGACCACCTTGGCAATTCAACACACATGCATGGTAGATCAGTTTAGAGGCCTGAAAGCGGCTTGACCCTAATTTTTTTAGCCCCCTTTGTCAACTTTTATTCCGAAAATACCCTTGCTCTAGTAAGCATAATTTAAATATTTTAAGATAAATTTGAGTCTTATTGAAAATTGATAAGGGTATTTTTGGGATAAAAAACTGACGGAGAGGGCTAAATGCAGATAGAGCATAATTCAGGGATCAAATTGTTCAAAAAAAAAGCTGAGAGATCAATATAAAATGCAGTGTATAGTTTAGGGGAGGTTTCTATAATTTGCTCTTTTTTTTTATAGGGGGGCTAAAAATAGACCATTATGCCCATAATGTTTTTTAAATTTTTATTTTGCTCCTTCAATTATTCTACCAGGGGCATAAACGGAAATTGTTTCATAAGGTCCTTTCCCTTACCCTTACTCAAAGATGGATTTCTCAAAAAAAAAAAAAAACAGTTGTCCTTTCAATTCAACAAATTTTCTGTTCAAATTTGAAGTTTTGAACTTTAATTTTCATATTTTGCCCAATTCCCAGCCGATATATATCTCTAAATTTTCTTTACAACCGGTAGAATCAGATTTTAAAATATTAAGAATAATCCTATTTGAACAAAATGGATCGACAATCTGCTGACACTCCACGTGAAAAGGAGAGGTGTCACCCTCTGAGTAGTGGGACTATGGGCCATCCCTAAGTGACACCACCATCACCTAACGCCGCCACCGGACACCACCACCACCAGCCATCCACCACCTAACTACGCTCCCCGCTGCCAATCACCAATCACCTAACTAAGCTGTCGACGGTGGTGGGTGGCGGCATTCGGTGGCGGACGGTGGCCGGGGGTGGTGGTGGCATCCGCTAGGGCTCATCTCATAGCCCATAGTCCCGCCACTGACAAGGTGACACCTCTCCTTTTCACATGGAGTATCAGCATAATGTCGATGAGATTGTCGATCAGTTTGTACAAATAGCATTACTCAATTTTAATGGCGCACTCCACAACTTCGTTTTCTTTAACAATTAGCTTTTGGGTGATAAACAAATCAATTTTAAAGGAGATAGTCAAAACATTGTTGAAAGTTAGATTCCTAAACCTTCTGCAGAGATTAGGAATCGGAATGTCTTTCCACCAACGAAGAGCCCAATCACTATATTAATGTCATATTTGTGGTAATCAATGGGCTCTTGGCCCTATGCTACTTGAGGATCCATGTTCGACTCCCGAATTGGACGCTGTGGAGCGAACTTTTCCTCAAGGCCGTTGCGTCTTGTTTGCGCGCACAAATCCTGACCGTTGATGTCATGCTCACGGGATTATAGAATTAATAAATAGCAGCTACTGCCTCCACCTGTTTCAATCTCCTGACCTCGTTGAGCCCTTGCTCTAGCGCCCTATCCTCTTGACCACCTGGCCGGTCCAACTAAAATAAAAAATGGACAACCAAAGTATCAACTGAATTGCTTCTCCGGTACGCCCGCCCACAATCATCAACGCAAAATTTGGAATATTTCCGCCCTTTCAAGAGAAATTAAAGAAAATTTTCTACAAGAGAACCACCATACATACTACAAAATTGGCGCCACAATCATGCCAGAAGTGCTAGTCATATCTTGTTGATTATGCAGTTTAAATTCATACGCAACCAGAGAACGACAGTCCATATGATCACAATAATTAGAGGAAAAAGAATTTTTTTTCTTTTTTTGGGGGGGGGGGGGGACTTGGTGAGCTGTCCCTGACAGGGACAAAGAGATCAGTTTAGCCTAAGAACTTTGAAATGTTGTGAAAGAAAATGCCCTCTACAATATTTCAAATTTTCTTTTGTTATGCCACCTAAGTAGTGAACCCATCGGAGCCCGCCGAAGCAACTCGCCGCTACCGAACCGAACACCGAATTTCGCCGTCGAAGCTACTTGCCACTGCACCGAACCTAAACCTAACCCTAAGATCTATAGGATATGGGATGAACCCTAGACCTAGGGTCCTCAACCAAACACCACCTTTGCCGAATCTACTGGCCACTGCCCCCGCCGCCTCTGATGCAGTAGTCATCACCGGAGCTGCTCGGTAAACATGGGAGAAAAAACCAAGGGGATGGAGGGGGGAGGTAGCTTCATTTTTACCAAAAAAAGGCCACCTTAGGCTGAATGAAACTTTAAGGTGTCATGTTCCCCGGATAGATATGTTGTCTGGAACCTCTCACACATTAACCCCCTTTTTTTACCTTGCCCTCCAATTAATTGGGTTAATTAAAAAACACCCCTCTAGCCTTAATTTAATTAACTGGGGGGGAGGGGGGGAGGGCAAGGCAATGTCAAAACAAAACCCAAAACATTATACGACAATAATAAAAAGATAATATTGGAGATTAGGGCTTAAGATTTATCTCTACAAGGCAAACTAAAACCAAAAAAACGTTCAAGTGAAACAATAATTCTATACTCAAAAACCCTTAAAAGGAAAAGCACTTCAAGGATTGGATTCCATCTGACCTGATGCTAGCCGTGATTGCAGAACTCGAAAGCTCTGTCGATCCTTTTTTCATTGAAGCTCCCATCTCTCTCAAAAAAAAAAACCTGACTTTAAAAATATCGGGCGGCTCCAGTCTAGAACTGAAGAGAGCCTGACTTGATCCTACTTCCAATTTGGCTTCAGCCTCAGCCTTGTGCTCCAGTCTTTCCACCAGTCTCTCGATCCCCCTGCCGATCATCCGTGATGCTCACTTTGTTCATGAGCTGTACTAAAGAAAGTGCTGTAGATCTTCAACTAAGATAGCATCCAGATGTATAAGATCAGAGATTGGTTTACAGAAATGACACACAGGCACCCGTATTCAGGCAAAGGCTGTATCACACCTGATAAATGTTAGGACCGAAGCGTCGAATACATAGCAGCAGGCACACCGACTGTATTTGGGTCCGCAATTTTTTGCAGGATCGAGTTAAGATTACGTACATTGGATCCCACCTCCATCTAACTTAGAAGAAGGAACCTTCAGGAGGCTGAGCGAGCTTCCGGTTGTGCGACGATGCCATCTCCTTCCTCAGCTGGGTGAGTATGTCTTTCATAGTGTACTCTCGCTGCCAATTCGCCAGCATACCAAACTTCTTGGCTTCAACCTGAGTCAAATCAAATTCAATACTTCAATTCAATGGGCCTAACCAACATTGTACAAGGCACTAAGACTACTAAAGGAAAAGCTACTCGAAGGGGGTGCCTTGATTTTCAAGAAGACCCAAACACCCATCAACACCTTTGAATTGACTAGAGTACAACACCAACAAGAGAAACTCCTCAAGAGACTAATATCCCTTCCATCAAGAAACAAGCCACCAGCCTGTTCGGTGCCTCAACGCTCCAATCAGCCGCCCGTCGGTGACGCTCAAACCATGCCAATTGGCACTTCGATCTATTAGATATAGTGTGTTAGTATTCTATTAGTCCCACCTCGGTTGTGGTAATGTAAAGATGTGCATTCTTTCTCTATATAAGGAGAGGTAGTCTTATGTAATGATAATGAGATTGATGAGATAATACAAGGAGTTTTTTTCCCCAAATGTATTCTCTCTCTTCCTCTCTCTTCGTAACACGATCAGTCGCCTATCGCGACAGCTCTGTTCGCCACTCACCATTAGAACTCCAGCGTTGTGATAGGGCTTCTCGCTGCTAGCTGCCTCATGGCCTGCCGATCAGGTAAATGCCTCATGGGTGCAAGAATTTCTTTCTTATACTTTCTTAACTATTAATTCCTTACCCTCTATTCAATTCCACACAAATTCTTACTTGTTTTCAAGACCTTAGATTGTTCGATCTTTTGTTGTCAGATAATGAGGTTAATTTTCACCAACATGTGAACTTCCTTAGGCTAGGAAATAATCTAAAAGAGAGTAGAAAAGAAATTTGGTGAAAGTAACTGCATTATGTCTCTAGCAATAAGATTTGATAAAGCAAATGCAATGCATTATTGAAATCATCTCATGTTCATGCCTAATTACTACAATCAAGAGATTGTTGTGTGGATAACAACCGAAAGACACTCAGGTGGTTTTCAAAGTGGTTTCTGCACTTGATTACTCATCTTCGCCTAAAATGGCACGCCACTTAGTGAACTTTTAATTGCGAAAGAGAGCCAGGGAGGGCCCTATAACGAAAACAGTGAGAGATCTGCCTTATAAAACAAATATGGTCATTTGAAAGGGAGGACACTGGGGGTTGTTTGGGAAACCTCACAGGACGGTAGTTCTTCATTGACGCATAACTGATACGTACTAATGGTGAAGCGTTACGAGTCAGTAATTTTTTCTTTATATTTAACATGAGTAGCTTCTAATCAAATCATGATAGTTCATCAACTTTAAAAGCTACCATATCATTTATACTGCACCTTTCCTTAGTAGCCCTATCAGATTAAACAACGGAAAAACTAGTATAGCCGTTTGGATTCAAGCTTAAAACCAGTGATGCCTATCAGACGCGGCACCAACTGAAAAGTATCTTGCTGCAATTCCATCAGAAAATGCCCAAAAGACACATTACCTCTCAGAAACTAGTGCTCTGTACCACATTAGGAAACCATTTCACCAAAAAGCTTAAGCTATTAGGGAATAACGCCAACAATGTATATCAAGCTAACACTCACAATTATGGTTCATGTAAAGATCAGATCTTTACAAGAATGTATATCAAGCTAACACTACCCGTCACGTGCGGTCGTCTCTCACGCACGAGGATAATTAATGAGATTGGTCAATGTCGGAATAAAGAAATGGAGGTAACAAGATTCAAACCCAGGACCTCTCAGAAACCAGCGCTCTATACCATCTTGGGAAACCATTTCACCAAGAAGCTTAAGCTATTAGGGAATAGCGCCAACAATGTATATCAAGCTAGCACTCACAATTATAGTTCATGCAAGATCAGATCTTTACAAGAAAAAAAAAACACAACTTGGAAGTTCACCAGTTAAAGATTGGACTATAATTTACGCAAAATGCCTCAGTCATACAAAAGAAGTAAGAAAAATACAAAATTGCTAGAACCCAGAAATTCTTCAAGTTCTAATAGGCAACAGCTAAGTGAAGGCCTCAAACTCATAAAACTATGCACAACAAGTCAACATGAACTCTTCTCCAATAACCCATCAAGGATCAAAAGGGCTAGTGCCAGGTAGCCTAGGTGGTAAAGTCTTGGGGGGGGGGGGGTTGGTAGCCGAGACCTGGGATCGAATCCCACTTCTAACTGATAGGGGACTACCACAAAAAAAAAAATTTCAAAAGGAATATTGGGCAAATTAAGCCACATAATCCCATAGAAGGAATCACAGATAACCCATGAACACAATTTACAGAAATTGATGAATCCCAGCATCCATCAAAGAACACAAACAAAGAAAAAATCACAGAAAACCTATAGAAATCCGAAATTGATATGAAGAAAAAGTTCAATGGAACTTGCCTACAACGCTCGATACGCCTGGGCCAATCGTCATGTCGATTCAGAGCAGTGGAGAGAGGCCGGGTGGTGAGATGGAGGGTAAGGTGAAGGTGGTGGAATCCCTGGCTCCCCGCTGCCAATCACCAATCACCTAACTAAGCTGTCGACGGTGGTGGGTGGCGGCATTCGGTGGCGGACGGTGGCCGGGGGTGGTGGTGGCATCCGCTAGGGCTCATCTCATAGCCCATAGTCCCGCCACTGACAAGGTGACACCTCTCCTTTTCACATGGAGTATCAGCATAATGTCGATGAGATTGTCGATCAGTTTGTACAAATAGCATTACTCAATTTTAATGGCGCACTCCACAACTTCGTTTTCTTTAACAATTAGCTTTTGGGTGATAAACAAATCAATTTTAAAGGAGATAGTCAAAACATTGTTGAAAGTTAGATTCCTAAACCTTCTGCAGAGATTAGGAATCGGAATGTCTTTCCACCAACGAAGAGCCCAATCACTATATTAATGTCATATTTGTGGTAATCAATGGGCTCTTGGCCCTATGCTACTTGAGGATCCATGTTCGACTCCCGAATTGGACGCTGTGGAGCGAACTTTTCCTCAAGGCCGTTGCGTCTTGTTTGCGAACACAAATCCTGACCGTTGATGTCATGCTCACGGGATTATAGAATTAATAAATAGCAGCTACTGCCTCCACCTGTTTCAATCTCCTGACCTCGTTGAGCCCTTGCTCTAGCGCCCTATCCTCTTGACCACCTGGCCGGTCCAACTAAAATAAAAAATGGACAACCAAAGTATCAACTGAATTGCTTCTCCGGTACGCCCGCCCACAATCATCAACGCAAAATTTGGAATATTTCCGCCCTTTCAAGAGAAATTAAAGAAAATTTTCTACAAGAGAACCACCATACATACTACAAAATTGGCGCCACAATCATGCCAGAAGTGCTAGTCATATCTTGTTGATTATGCAGTTTAAATTCATACGCAACCAGAGAACGACAGTCCATATGATCACAATAATTAGAGGAAAAAGAATTTTTTTTCTTTTTTTGGGGGGGGGGACTTGGTGAGCTGTCCCTGACAGGGACAAAGAGATCAGTTTAGCCTAAGAACTTTGAAATGTTGTGAAAGAAAATGCCCTCTACAATATTTCAAATTTTCTTTTGTTATGCCACCTAAGTAGTGAACCCATCGGAGCCCGCCGAAGCAACTCGCCGCTACCGAACCGAACACCGAATTTCGCCGTCGAAGCTACTTGCCACTGCACCGAACCTAAACCTAACCCTAAGATCTATAGGATATGGGATGAACCCTAGACCTAGGGTCCTCAACCAAACACCACCTTTGCCGAATCTACTGGCCACTGCCCCCGCCGCCTCTGATGCAGTAGTCATCACCGGAGCTGCTCGGTAAACATGGGAGAAAAAACCAAGGGGATGGAGGGGGGAGGTAGCTTCATTTTTACCAAAAAAAGGCCACCTTAGGCTGAATGAAACTTTAAGGTGTCATGTTCCCCACGAGAGATTTCTCGTTTCCAAATCCCTATGTTAGAATCCTCCACGAGAGATTTTCTACCCTGACACAAGTGACGACCCAACCAATGGGAATTATGGTCTTTGGAAAATGTGGTCGAAGAACCAAAAGAGAAAGGCCTTTCCTACTCATCAAAGGTGGGCTCAAGCTACTATGGAAGATTCACACTAGCACCTAAAGAGGAATCAATCAAACCTATAAGAACAACAAATCTTCAATCATGGATTTGAGCCCACAAACTAGAAGAAGAGAGTCAAATCGATCGATCAATTAATCTCCTTCAAGTACTCCAAATCAAACAACAAGAGATCCTCCCTAAAAAGGATCTAATCAAGAGGCATTAAGGAAATCGATTGGAGCGAAATTAGAGGAGATTACCAATTTGGGAAAAAAATTATCTCCCTCCCTCCAAGAACAAGCAAACCCTCAAACCCCCAAAGATATGTCATTCTCTGCTCCTAAAACTCCCCGATATGCTTAGGTCAGATCCCCAAAGAGATCCCCCAAAACCACGCGTCCAACGGTCTACCAAGCCTAAGACAACCAAAGGTTCGCGCATTAGCCAGACACGATCCGGACCGTCCGAAGAGAATGTCCGGACCCAACAGTGGATGAGCCACCCTATTGCGGTCCAGAGCGGCCTGGACTGTGACTATCTTCATAGTCCGGACCGCTGCGGGGGCCCAAGACTTGAGAAAGTCTGGGAACCTCACAGGGGGTCCTGACCACCTTGGCAATTCAACACACATGCATGGTAGATCAGTTTAGAGGCCTGAAAGCGGCTTGACCCTAATTTTTTTAGCCCCCTTTGTCAACTTTTATTCCGAAAATACCCTTGCTCTAGTAAGCATAATTTAAATATTTTAAGATAAATTTGAGTCTTATTGAAAATTGATAAGGGTATTTTTGGGATAAAAAACTGACGGAGAGGGCTAAATGCAGATAGAGCATAATTCAGGGATCAAATTGTTCAAAAAAAAAGCTGAGAGATCAATATAAAATGCAGTGTATAGTTTAGGGGAGGTTTCTATAATTTGCTCTTTTTTTTTATAGGGGGGCTAAAAATAGACCATTATGCCCATAATGTTTTTTAAATTTTTATTTTGCTCCTTCAATTATTCTACCAGGGGCATAAACGGAAATTGTTTCATAAGGTCCTTTCCCTTACCCTTACTCAAAGATGGATTTCTCAAAAAAAAAAAAAAACAGTTGTCCTTTCAATTCAACAAATTTTCTGTTCAAATTTGAAGTTTTGAACTTTAATTTTCATATTTTGCCCAATTCCCAGCCGATATATATCTCTAAATTTTCTTTACAACCGGTAGAATCAGATTTTAAAATATTAAGAATAATCCTATTTGAACAAAATGGATCGACAATCTGCTGACACTCCACGTGAAAAGGAGAGGTGTCACCCTCTGAGTAGTGGGACTATGGGCCATCCCTAAGTGACACCACCATCACCTAACGCCGCCACCGGACACCACCACCACCAGCCATCCACCACCTAACTACGCTCCCCGCTGCCAATCACCAATCACCTAACTAAGCTGTCGACGGTGGTGGGTGGCGGCATTCGGTGGCGGACGGTGGCCGGGGGTGGTGGTGGCATCCGCTAGGGCTCATCTCATAGCCCATAGTCCCGCCACTGACAAGGTGACACCTCTCCTTTTCACATGGAGTATCAGCATAATGTCGATGAGATTGTCGATCAGTTTGTACAAATAGCATTACTCAATTTTAATGGCGCACTCCACAACTTCGTTTTCTTTAACAATTAGCTTTTGGGTGATAAACAAATCAATTTTAAAGGAGATAGTCAAAACATTGTTGAAAGTTAGATTCCTAAACCTTCTGCAGAGATTAGGAATCGGAATGTCTTTCCACCAACGAAGAGCCCAATCACTATATTAATGTCATATTTGTGGTAATCAATGGGCTCTTGGCCCTATGCTACTTGAGGATCCATGTTCGACTCCCGAATTGGACGCTGTGGAGCGAACTTTTCCTCAAGGCCGTTGCGTCTTGTTTGCGCGCACAAATCCTGACCGTTGATGTCATGCTCACGGGATTATAGAATTAATAAATAGCAGCTACTGCCTCCACCTGTTTCAATCTCCTGACCTCGTTGAGCCCTTGCTCTAGCGCCCTATCCTCTTGACCACCTGGCCGGTCCAACTAAAATAAAAAATGGACAACCAAAGTATCAACTGAATTGCTTCTCCGGTACGCCCGCCCACAATCATCAACGCAAAATTTGGAATATTTCCGCCCTTTCAAGAGAAATTAAAGAAAATTTTCTACAAGAGAACCACCATACATACTACAAAATTGGCGCCACAATCATGCCAGAAGTGCTAGTCATATCTTGTTGATTATGCAGTTTAAATTCATACGCAACCAGAGAACGACAGTCCATATGATCACAATAATTAGAGGAAAAAGAATTTTTTTTCTTTTTTTTGGGGGGGGGGGACTTGGTGAGCTGTCCCTGACAGGGACAAAGAGATCAGTTTAGCCTAAGAACTTTGAAATGTTGTGAAAGAAAATGCCCTCTACAATATTTCAAATTTTCTTTTGTTATGCCACCTAAGTAGTGAACCCATCGGAGCCCGCCGAAGCAACTCGCCGCTACCGAACCGAACACCGAATTTCGCCGTCGAAGCTACTTGCCACTGCACCGAACCTAAACCTAACCCTAAGATCTATAGGATATGGGATGAACCCTAGACCTAGGGTCCTCAACCAAACACCACCTTTGCCGAATCTACTGGCCACTGCCCCCGCCGCCTCTGATGCAGTAGTCATCACCGGAGCTGCTCGGTAAACATGGGAGAAAAAACCAAGGGGATGGAGGGGGGAGGTAGCTTCATTTTTACCAAAAAAAGGCCACCTTAGGCTGAATGAAACTTTAAGGTGTCATGTTCCCCGGATAGATATGTTGTCTGGAACCTCTCACACATTAACCCCCTTTTTTTACCTTGCCCTCCAATTAATTGGGTTAATTAAAAAACACCCCTCTAGCCTTAATTTAATTAACTGGGGGGGAGGGGGGGAGGGCAAGGCAATGTCAAAACAAAACCCAAAACATTATACGACAATAATAAAAAGATAATATTGGAGATTAGGGCTTAAGATTTATCTCTACAAGGCAAACTAAAACCAAAAAAACGTTCAAGTGAAACAATAATTCTATACTCAAAAACCCTTAAAAGGAAAAGCACTTCAAGGATTGGATTCCATCTGACCTGATGCTAGCCGTGATTGCAGAACTCGAAAGCTCTGTCGATCCTTTTTTCATTGAAGCTCCCATCTCTCTCAAAAAAAAAAACCTGACTTTAAAAATATCGGGCGGCTCCAGTCTAGAACTGAAGAGAGCCTGACTTGATCCTACTTCCAATTTGGCTTCAGCCTCAGCCTTGTGCTCCAGTCTTTCCACCAGTCTCTCGATCCCCCTGCCGATCATCCGTGATGCTCACTTTGTTCATGAGCTGTACTAAAGAAAGTGCTGTAGATCTTCAACTAAGATAGCATCCAGATGTATAAGATCAGAGATTGGTTTACAGAAATGACACACAGGCACCCGTATTCAGGCAAAGGCTGTATCACACCTGATAAATGTTAGGACCGAAGCGTCGAATACATAGCAGCAGGCACACCGACTGTATTTGGGTCCGCAATTTTTTGCAGGATCGAGTTAAGATTACGTACATTGGATCCCACCTCCATCTAACTTAGAAGAAGGAACCTTCAGGAGGCTGAGCGAGCTTCCGGTTGTGCGACGATGCCATCTCCTTCCTCAGCTGGGTGAGTATGTCTTTCATAGTGTACTCTCGCTGCCAATTCGCCAGCATACCAAACTTCTTGGCTTCAACCTGAGTCAAATCAAATTCAATACTTCAATTCAATGGGCCTAACCAACATTGTACAAGGCACTAAGACTACTAAAGGAAAAGCTACTCGAAGGGGGTGCCTTGATTTTCAAGAAGACCCAAACACCCATCAACACCTTTGAATTGACTAGAGTACAACACCAACAAGAGAAACTCCTCAAGAGACTAATATCCCTTCCATCAAGAAACAAGCCACCAGCCTGTTCGGTGCCTCAACGCTCCAATCAGCCGCCCGTCGGTGACGCTCAAACCATGCCAATTGGCACTTCGATCTATTAGATATAGTGTGTTAGTATTCTATTAGTCCCACCTCGGTTGTGGTAATGTAAAGATGTGCATTCTTTCTCTATATAAGGAGAGGTAGTCTTATGTAATGATAATGAGATTGATGAGATAATACAAGGAGTTTTTTTCCCCAAATGTATTCTCTCTCTTCCTCTCTCTTCGTAACACGATCAGTCGCCTATCGCGACAGCTCTGTTCGCCACTCACCATTAGAACTCCAGCGTTGTGATAGGGCTTCTCGCTGCTAGCTGCCTCATGGCCTGCCGATCAGGTAAATGCCTCATGGGTGCAAGAATTTCTTTCTTATACTTTCTTAACTATTAATTCCTTACCCTCTATTCAATTCCACACAAATTCTTACTTGTTTTCAAGACCTTAGATTGTTCGATCTTTTGTTGTCAGATAATGAGGTTAATTTTCACCAACATGTGAACTTCCTTAGGCTAGGAAATAATCTAAAAGAGAGTAGAAAAGAAATTTGGTGAAAGTAACTGCATTATGTCTCTAGCAATAAGATTTGATAAAGCAAATGCAATGCATTATTGAAATCATCTCATGTTCATGCCTAATTACTACAATCAAGAGATTGTTGTGTGGATAACAACCGAAAGACACTCAGGTGGTTTTCAAAGTGGTTTCTGCACTTGATTACTCATCTTCGCCTAAAATGGCACGCCACTTAGTGAACTTTTAATTGCGAAAGAGAGCCAGGGAGGGCCCTATAACGAAAACAGTGAGAGATCTGCCTTATAAAACAAATATGGTCATTTGAAAGGGAGGACACTGGGGGTTGTTTGGGAAACCTCACAGGACGGTAGTTCTTCATTGACGCATAACTGATACGTACTAATGGTGAAGCGTTACGAGTCAGTAATTTTTTCTTTATATTTAACATGAGTAGCTTCTAATCAAATCATGATAGTTCATCAACTTTAAAAGCTACCATATCATTTATACTGCACCTTTCCTTAGTAGCCCTATCAGATTAAACAACGGAAAAACTAGTATAGCCGTTTGGATTCAAGCTTAAAACCAGTGATGCCTATCAGACGCGGCACCAACTGAAAAGTATCTTGCTGCAATTCCATCAGAAAATGCCCAAAAGACACATTACCTCTCAGAAACTAGTGCTCTGTACCACATTAGGAAACCATTTCACCAAAAAGCTTAAGCTATTAGGGAATAACGCCAACAATGTATATCAAGCTAACACTCACAATTATGGTTCATGTAAAGATCAGATCTTTACAAGAATGTATATCAAGCTAACACTACCCGTCACGTGCGGTCGTCTCTCACGCACGAGGATAATTAATGAGATTGGTCAATGTCGGAATAAAGAAATGGAGGTAACAAGATTCAAACCCAGGACCTCTCAGAAACCAGCGCTCTATACCATCTTGGGAAACCATTTCACCAAGAAGCTTAAGCTATTAGGGAATAGCGCCAACAATGTATATCAAGCTAGCACTCACAATTATAGTTCATGCAAGATCAGATCTTTACAAGAAAAAAAAAACACAACTTGGAAGTTCACCAGTTAAAGATTGGACTATAATTTACGCAAAATGCCTCAGTCATACAAAAGAAGTAAGAAAAATACAAAATTGCTAGAACCCAGAAATTCTTCAAGTTCTAATAGGCAACAGCTAAGTGAAGGCCTCAAACTCATAAAACTATGCACAACAAGTCAACATGAACTCTTCTCCAATAACCCATCAAGGATCAAAAGGGCTAGTGCCAGGTAGCCTAGGTGGTAAAGTCTTGGGGGGGGGGGGGGGGGGGGGGGGGGGTTGGTAGCCGAGACCTGGGATCGAATCCCACTTCTAACTGATAGGGGACTACCACAAAAAAAAAAATTTCAAAAGGAATATTGGGCAAATTAAGCCACATAATCCCATAGAAGGAATCACAGATAACCCATGAACACAATTTACAGAAATTGATGAATCCCAGCATCCATCAAAGAACACAAACAAAGAAAAAATCACAGAAAACCTATAGAAATCCGAAATTGATATGAAGAAAAAGTTCAATGGAACTTGCCTACAACGCTCGATACGCCTGGGCCAATCGTCATGTCGATTCAGAGCAGTGGAGAGAGGCCGGGTGGTGAGATGGAGGGTAAGGTGAAGGTGGTGGAATCAGAAAGAAAAAAAAATAAAAAAGGAGACTTAGCCTTAAGTCCTTTTAAAAGATGCCATATTACATAAAGAACAGACTACGTTTTAATATTGCATCAAGTCCCTCCCAAACATTGCATGCTACAGCAAGTTCTTTGTCCTTATTTACCCCCTCACATGCTATAGAAAGAGTATCCATTCATCTCCAGAAAGAATATCCATTCACTGGTTGACACTGTGCAAGTAGCGGTTGCTACAGTGATTTCGCTATAGCATCTACAATGATTTCACACTGTAGCTGCTATAGTGAAATCACTGTAGCAAGAGTATTAATTCGATTTGGTAAGAGTATCAATTTAGCGAATTGTTTGTCGCTACAATGATTTCACTATAGTTGCCAGCCTGCTACAATGATTTCACTGTAGCAAAAGCAACAAGTAACCGAATGGATACTCTTTTTGAAAACAAATGGATACTCTTGCTACAGTGAAATCACTGTAGCAATCGCAACATGCACAGTGTCACCCGGTGAATAGATACTCTTGTTGATGACGAATGGATACTCTTTCCGGAGATGAATGTATACTCTTGCTACAATGTTTTTCGCTGTAGTAGCTACAGTGAAATCACTGTAGCAATCATTATATGTATAGTGTCAATCAGCGAATGTGTACTCATGCCAAAGACGAATAGATACTTTTACTGGAAACAAATGGATACTTTTATTAGAGGGGTAGTTTTGTAATTTAAAGGATAACAAAAGGTCAACATTTTTGGTTGAGGACTTGCTGTACAAATGTGTCCTTCGAGAGGGAATTTATCTAATATTCTAACAACTTGTATCCTTTAGCTTAAATAACGACCAGTGGAGGAGGGATTTATGACTAATTAAGAGAAAAAAAAGGGAAAATTTTATTCATACCCCATAAATCTGTAATTATCCCCCATTTCCAACAAACTTGAACACACCTCATTTTTTTTTTTCATACCCCATTCCTATCCCAAAAATACCCTTCCACCTTACACCCCACCTTCAATACACCCCAGTTAAATGGCCGCCTCAACTTGATTATACCCCAATCAAACACATACCCCCTTAAATATACCCCAATTATATGCACTCTTGAATACACCCCACTCTTAAATAAACCCCATGCAACTGGCTGATACTTGAAGGCACAAGTCGAGCTGCAACTTAGGCGGGCCAACCTGAACCCAACCCGAGTCCAACCCGAACCCAACCCGAATTTGGGAGGGCTAATCCGAGCCCAACCCGAATTATTTCTCCTCGACCCGACAGGACCCGACACGAAATTAGCGGGTCTGGGACAAAGCTCAACGGGTTCGGGTCGTAAACGGGTCGACACGATAGACCCGTTTAATAAACGGGTCGGGTCCGGGTTTAGGGTCTGGACACGGTAGACCCGGGAAGACCCGTTTAGTATTCAACGGGTCGTGTCGTGTCGGGTCGGGTCGGGTCTACCAGCAATCCAATACTATAATATATAATACCAGTGGGTCTTTCGGGTTAGGTCGGGTCAAGTCGGATTGGGTTGGATCGGGTCAATTGAATAGATCCGGGTGGTAAACGGATCTTATCATGTCTACCTATTTATTAGCGAGTCGGGTGCGGGTTTAGGATCTAGACATGATTAGTTAAACGGGTCGGGTCCAAGTCTAGGGGTTTTGGACACGACACGAACCCGACACGACAGGACTCATTGCCAACCCTAGCTGCAACTTGGGCGGGCCAACCCGAACCCAACCCGACTTTGGGCGGGTTAACCCGAACCCACCCCGCACAACCCGGCCAACCCGACGGGTTGGGCTTGGGCTAAGTTTAAACAAACATTGGGTTGGGTTGGGGGTACAAAAGACGCTGAGCAGGGGCTTTGGGGTTTGGGGTACGAAAAAAGGGCATTGTTGGTATTAAAGGATTGTTAAGTAAGTTATTGAGAAACGCTAGGGATACGGGGGCTAATTACAGATTTTTGGGGTATGAATAAAATTTCTCAAAAAAAAAGATTAATTACACTTTGCCCTGCTGAATTTTAGCTCAAAAACACTTAACCCCATTGCAGTTTATTTCGTCCCAAATGGCATCCTTTAGTTTGAAATGTTAGCACAATACCCCCTTTTGTCAACTACTTAATTTTCTCATTTGGTAATTTTTATCCGACTTGAAGGAGGCAAAATGTAGTTTTCTAACTATAGGGGGTTTAACTGATTTTGAGCTAAACTTCAGTGTGAAAATTGTAATTTACCCCAAAAAAAAGAAGGGGGAGGGGGGGGGGGGGGGGGGGGGGGGGGGGGGGTTGGGGTTAATCGAGCGAGAAAGATGCAAAAGGAAAGAGAGGGCTGAGCGTTACTACGAAGGTCGCCTTCTGTATGCACCACCAGTTTAAGCTCGGCACACTTAGGGGTGAAAACCACCCGGTCTAAAAATCAACGGTCTGACCCGATCCAACCCGAAAACCCCACGGGTCATTGCCCGTGCCCCCCCCCCCCCCCCCCTCCAAATTAAGGACTTGTTTGGAAGGCAAAAGCTTCATAAAAAAGAAAAAAAAGTAATCGGATTCTCTCACGTGAGCCATAGTATGTGCATTTAGTAACCGAAAAAATTTAACCAAGAAAGAGATGTAAACCAATCGTGCACAAAATTAAACAAAACGGTAGAAAAGTGATATACATCACATTTCTCTTTTCACCAAAAGGAATCATATTTCCTGACCGAGCATTCTCTTTCTCCTTTAACTTTCTTGTTACCAAACGCGGCCTTTTGAAAAGTTTTTTTCTAAAATGGGCCAAACGGCGTCAAAACAACCCTTTGGGAATGAAATCCAGCCTTGATGCCTTTGGTGTTAACTAGGGCTGTTAATGGGCTCGGGCTAGCCCGAGGTCCATCAAACCGGGCCGATTTGGGTCTAGTTTGGATGGAGTTAGCTTAGGCTTTGGCCTAGTTAGCTTAGGCTTTGGGTCAGTTTGGGTCTAAACATTCAAGCCCGACTATGTTATGGGTTGGGCATGGACAACCACTAACCCGACTGTATCACGCGTTATAAATGCAAGCTTAATTTGGGTCGGACTTGGAATTTGGCTTCAAAAAAAAGTTTCAGGCCGGGTTTAGGCTAAGGTTGAAAATTTTAAATTGGACCCCAACTGGATATAAGCACACACTCATAAGTTTGGGACGAGCCTGGGCACGGGTGGTCCGACCCGAACCCAGCCCATTGACAGCCCTACATTAACCACACCAAATAGTGCCCTCTCCAGATTGAGTTCATAGACTGAGCGCAAAGTCATGTGTATCTGTGAAGTTGGCACAAAGATTTTTGGATTTCCACTGATCCTACGTGGCCATAAACTTCTTCATGCGGCTGTGATGCACGCCGGGCCCACCGACCAGGGCGGCGGACTGTAGGAGATTTTTTTTTTTTGATTACCCCTCTAGAATGAGGGAGGGTTAGGCAGCCCCCGACCAGTTATTATAAGCTAGAGAGTCAGGTTACAATACGATTACAAAAGACTCGTGCTTCCTCACTGAAGGAACCAACCCAAGGAATGATCCAAAGTTTGAAGATGGAGACCACTGATCTCCGAAGTGCTTCGACCTCTGACGTTTTGCCGTTGAAGATCCGATTGTTCCTCTCTAGCCAGATAACCCAAAGAGTGGCCATCGCTAAAATGTCCCAAGGGCCACGTATCTCCTTCTTCACCCTCCTCCTCCTCCATCTAGACCAAAGTGCCTTCAGGTTCCTCGGGTGGGATGAGATCCCGCAAATGCTCTCAAAGTGGTCCCATACTTGCCGAGCGAGGGGACAAGAAAGGAGCAGGTGGGATGCACTCTCTTCCTCTGATAGACAAAAGGTGCAAGAAGAGTCTGAGACATTCGGGTTCCTCCTTTTAAGCAGGTTCGCTTTGGTTAGGATCTTATTCCTCGCCGCCAAAAGGGAGAAAACCTTGATCTTCGTTGGAGCTTTCGCTCTCCAGATAGCTCTCGAAGGACTGAAGCTCTCGTCTTGAGGCAACAATCGCCGATAGAAGGATCTCACCGAGAAGGTCCCCGAAGAGTGCCAACGCCACTTCACACTATCCGGTCCCGTACGAAAGCTAGCTGCCTGGAGTAGCTGCAACAAATCCTCCAAGTCCCGCTCTCTCTCTGACGGCAATGGAACTATGAGTCTTGGGCTCCAATGCCAGGTGCATCTTGAAAACCGTGCCTGAGAGCGCACCGAAGCACCACGAACTCGGGCCAAGGCAAAT
Source organism: Chamaelirium japonicum (assembly GCA_947650365.1). Classification (NCBI taxonomy): domain Eukaryota; kingdom Viridiplantae; phylum Streptophyta; class Magnoliopsida; order Liliales; family Melanthiaceae; genus Chamaelirium; species Chamaelirium japonicum. The sequence goes on along the minus strand of CANTAL010000424.1, from coordinate 14,606 downwards.
AGGTGCGGGAACAGGTGGCTAAGCGGCAAGTCACCCAACCACGGATCCTCCCAAAAACTGATGTTGCGGCCGTCACCTAAAGATAAAATGTTGCCCTGCTTGTAGACGTCACGCACCTTCAGAATCCCTCGCCAGAAAGGAGAAATTCTGCCCGAAACTCTGCTCTTGGCCTGGATGGGGGAGAATCTCCTAAAATACCTAGCAAGCAAAATATCTCTCTAAGAACCACTATCCTCTTGCTGAAGCCTCCACCACCATTTGCCCAACATCGAAATGTTGAATCTCCTCAGATCTAGCACTCCAAGACCTCCAAGCTTCTTCGGGAGGCAAACTTGATCCCACCTCAACAGATTGTAGGACCCCCCTGAACCGTCACTACCTCGCCAAAGGAAGGATCTACGGATCTTGTCGATACGTTCTATCACCCACGTCGGAAAGTAGAAGTAGGCTAGGTAGTAAGAAGGGATAGACGATAGAACAACGTTCACCAAGACCAAACGTCCACCTATGGAGAGGAACCGTCCTTGCCAACTCTCCAGCCTGATCTCAATTTTCTGAATCAGTTTCTCCCACTCCTCCCTCTTCAGAGCTCTGTCACTGACCGGAATCCCCAAGTACTTCATAGGTAGGTTCGCTTCTTTGCAATTTAGCATTCTAGCAAAGGCCCTTCCAAGATCCTCTTCGTTGCCAATGAAGTAAATATTACTCTTAAGAAAGTTTATCTTCAATCCCGAGCTGAACTCTAGACCATATAGTAAGATCTTCAAGGATGTCAGCTGAAAAGGACAAGCTTCACAAAAGAGAAGAGAGTCGTCGGCATAGTGCAGGTTGGAAGTAGACCACCCTCTACCCCCTATCCCCTTTAGTAGACCCTCAGAATTCGCCTTCCTTATCAGGGCGTCGAACACATCAACTACCAAGATGAAAAGATAAGGAGACAGAGGGCACCCCTGTTTCAAGCCTTTGTACACTTTGAACTCCTTGCCTCGCACTCCATTTATCTGGCAAGCGATCTTCGAGGAGGAGAGCATACCTCTAACCCATCCTATCCACGCCTCAGAGAAACCCTTCGCTCTCAAGAGCTCTAGAAGGAAGTCCCATCGTACTTGATCAAAGGCTCTCTCGAAATCCAGTTTCAGCAAAATGCCATCTCTGCCTGTCTCCCTCAAATGCAGGATAGTTTCTTGGGCCGCCGCAACACTGTCTAGGATCATCCTACCTCTGATGAAGGCTAATTGTGAAGGGGACACTAAAGAGCTGATATTGGCGGCCATCCTGTCAGCTAACACCTTCGAAATGATCTTGTAAAGACAGTTAGCCAAGCTGATAGGACGGAAGTCTCGAAAGCAATCTGCACCAATTTTCTTAGGCAACAAAATGACCCAAGAGTAATTGATACAATGAAGGTGCACTCTACCTCGGAAGAAGTCTGATAGCAGCCGACATAGATCCAGCTTGACGACGTCCCAAAACTTCTGGTAGAAGCTCATCGGGTAGCCATCCGGGCCTGGAGCCCCATCACCTTTGGAGTTGAACACCGCCTTTCGAAACTCCTCCTCCGTGAAGTCCATGTCCATAGCTGAATCCGGACTCAATCGAGGCATGTGAAGAGACTCCCAATCAACCAATGCCTTAGCCTGACCGTCATCGCAAAAAGACTCCCTAAAGAAGGAGGTTGCACCTTGTAGGATATCATGAGTCGACGAAAGGGCTTCTCCCTCATGGTGTAGTGACGAGATGAAGTTCTTCCTCCTCCTCCCATTGGCCACCCGATGAAAGTAGGCCGTGTTGGAGTCCCCGAGTTTCACCCACTGCTCTCTCGATCTCTGGCGCCACATGACCTCCTCTTTTCTGAGAACGTCTCCTAGGACTGAATTAAGCCTCTCGAGCTCAGTTCTTTCCACCACTGAGAGAGGAGCTGCCTCTTCTTTGACCTCTAAGGCAAGAATGGAAGCCATAAGAGAGGCCTTCTGCTTAGAGATGCTCCCGAAGTGGTCCCTGCTCCAAGTTTTCAGTCTCTTCTTTAGAAATCTCAGCTTGCTAACCATGTTCAATGCTGAGTTCTGAAGAGTGACTGGCTCGCTCCACCAACTCGCCAAAAGATCCGAGAAACCCTCCTGCAGTGTCCACATCATCTCAAATCTGAAGGGCGGTCGAACAACAGGTAGTGAATCTGTCGCCAACAATAGGGGGGTATGATCAGACATACAAGCTGCGAGGCCCACCTGAGAGGTCTCCGGGTAAAGGACATCCCAATCAACCGAGATCAAGAAGCGGTCTAGTCTGGCCAAAATTGGAGCTTCTCTCTTGTTGCTCCAAGTGAAGTTTCGCCCCGAGAGCGGTAGATCCACTAGTTCCTGCCGCCTAATGAAGTCTGAGAAGGATCTCATGGCCGACATGCTACCCTCACTGCCTAGCCGCTCGTCCGAGCTCCTAGTGATGTTGAAGTCGCCGGCTGGTACCCAAGGCCCAACGAAGTCAAGCCTCAGGTGCGATAACTCCAACCAAAACTCATCCCCCCGGCTATGATCCGTCGGTCCGTACACCGAGGTGATCATCCATTCTCTACCATCCGACTTGTTCTGGAGGACTACCGACAGGGAGAAAATACCGACCACTGATCTCCGAAGCAGAAAAAGATCATCGCTGAAACCTATCAATATGCCTCCAGCAGAACCCGTTGCGTCTTTGCACTGCCACTGGTCTATCTTCCTGGTGCTCAGAGACCGGAAGAAATGATTCGTCGGGTTCTCTCTCTTCGACTCCTGAATGCAGATTACATCGACATCGTGCATCGAAGCAAAGGAGCTAGCAGCTCTCCTCTTCTCCGATTTCCCCAAACCTCTAACATTCCACGATAGTATCTTCATTCAATGATCTGCCAGCACCACCCCACGCAAGAAAGCACCATCAAATCGACCCTGCATTCTTTGCCCTCTGAGCCTCCAAGTCTCTGATTCTATCTAAAAAGAATCTAGCACCATCAAGGTCCGGAGGAGATATGAACCCACACTTTCTAGCAATATCCAAAATCTCATCATCTCTAAGCAACGTGAGAGGCAAGGAGAGGCTAGGATCTGCAAGGTCTAGCTCCAAAAGATGCAGTTTCGACCACACAAGTGCCTGCTCCAGCGTGTGGTCCTCCGTCGAACGTCGTAGTAGCTGTCTGAAGCTCTTCCTCGGGATGCTCCTGACCTGCAAGATTGATTGATCTGGCTGCTGTCCCAATTGACCGGAAGCGCTCCCCTGGGGCTCCGCTCCTATTGGCGGTCCCCTACCAACTTCGGAAGAGGCAATGAGTTCCCTGTTGGAGCACAAAGAAGAGTCCACCGCAATAGGGACCTCTTCCTCTAAAGTCAAAGAGGACGTCTCTTCGGAATCAAAATTATCATGCTCTCTGGATTGCCGGTCCCCCAAGTCTACGGGCCCCACACGTGTTCCCTCATCAATGTCCACAAAAGGGTTGCTATAGTTGCCCCGTGCCTCCTCTACACATGTAGGAAAGCCTGCAAAAGGAGCAAAACCCGCCCCCGATTCCATGTTTGAATCATAGTTGGGATATCCTGCAGAGATCTCGCTCACTAGATGGCGAGGCAACTCACCTTCTTTCGAGATTTGTTGCAAAGAGGGGGAACCTACATCACTGTAGCTCCCACGTCTGCCGCCCGGGTCCGAAGACATCGAGGGTGGGTTACTACTGCCTCCCACTTCCACTACCTCGTGCTGGTGGAGGCGCACCCCAGGCGTAGGCATCGACCGCTCCGAGGCCTGACGGAGCCCCGTGTCCTGAAGAGGAGTAACCACCGGGGACTCAAATCCTGGTGGGAACACCGGATCAGAGTCCACCGCGTGGTTGTCCGAAGGCATCTGGATCGTTGAGGACGGGGTAAGGAGAGTGCAGTCGCCGAGCACCTGAAGGCGAAGTCGTACCTCGAAAACACCAGTCCCATGCGAGAGACGGACGAAAGATGGGATCAGGACCGGATCGAAGCAAACTACATTCGCCTGGCAGAACCTACGATGAGCGATATTCGGATACACGTTGAAACACTCGCGTACCTCACCGTAGTCGCCCAACAGGTCCCAAAGCGAAGACTCCCCCCAAGCGTCGAAAGGAAGTCCGAAGATTGTCACCCGCACCACTGATCTTCGCCGCCTCTCCACAGATCCTCGAAGCTTATCCCAATGCGCGAAGGAGACTGATACTGGCCCAAGATCTCTCATCCCTCTCGCCACTTCAGCCCCGAGGAAATGCGAGGAAGGGAACTCCACCAAATACTCGCCGACTCTGATCTCTCGCACTGGCCACCGCCACGACCCTGGCCACACTGAGCGCAGGAACTCAGAGAGCTCCGCCTGGTTGGTCCGACGACGAAACACTCGGCAAATCCCGGATCTGGACAGCAACTCCACCATCTCCTCCCGACGCGGGTCGCTCCGGAGGGAGACAAACGACCTGGATCGCGATCTTGTTGTGGAGCTAAACACACCACGAGGACCTCGAATGGGACTTTGGGATTGTCTCATGCTGCACCGGGTCGAGACATGGCCCACCTTGCCGCACCTGAAACAGACGAGGGAGCTCCTACAGTCAGCAATGAGATGATCGCGCTCGCCACACCGGAAGCAGCGTCGCCCTCTCCAGATTGATCCTCGTCCACCCCCTGACCTAGTGGGATGCACCCTCACCCCCTCTTCCCGCTGCCTGGGAGTCCGCAGGACATCAGCATAGGTCTGCCGTCCACTGGCTGCCCCCGAGCCCACTGGCTGCCCCCGAATATTGGCGGATCGTGCTGCTGCGGAGGAGCAGGGTGGAGGGGGAGGGGGAGGGGGAGGCGGGGTGGGAATAGGACCAGACGATGCGGGATGGGGGTGGTGGCGGTGGTTGGGATCTATGGGAATGAGGTTGGGATTAATGGGGGGCCAGTCGCCACCCCTGAAGGAGCCATGCCCTCCGCCACCATTCGCCCCACCCCGGTATCTCCCTGTGCCTCTGGATCGTCGCCACACCATTGCTGGAGTCGAGGAGGCCGCTACTCGCCGGAGTCGAGGAGGCCCCCCTGGATCTGCCCAAGCTACTACTCGCCGGAGGCCCCCGGCGTTGCGACGAGGTCCCCTCCTCAGCTCGGACGAGAAACACCGACGAGATCCCCTTCTCAACTGCGGCGAGATCTCCTCCGACGGCTGTCAGATGACCCCTTCTGCGACGAGATCCCCTCCTGAGCTGCGGCAGGAACCCCTTACCCAGCTGCGACGAGGTCTCCTCCTCAGCTCCGACGAGATCCCCTTCTCAGCTCCTCAGCTCCGACGAGAACCCTAAGCTCCGGCGAGATCAACTCCTCAGCTCCGACGAGAACCCTAATCTCCACCGCTCCGGCGAGATCCGACGAGAACCCTCAGCTCCGGCGAGATCCGACGAGATCCGCTATCCGACGAGATCCGACGAGATCCCCTCTCGAGTTGATCCTGTTCGGTTGTTCCTGTTCAGGTGAGATCCGACGAGATCCCCTTTCCGACGAGATCCCCTCTCCGTCGAGATCCCCTTTCGAGTTGTTTCTGTTCAGGCGAGATCCGGCTGCTCCCCCACCGACGAGATCCCCTTTCCGGCTGAAATCAGATCCCCACCGACGAGATCCCCACCGGCGAGATCCGGCTGCTCCCCCACCGACGAGATCCCCACCGACGAGATCCCCACCGGCGAGATCCGACGAGATCCCCACCTACTGGTGCTGCTCCTGGTTCGCCAATTGCTTGTTAGTGGGCATGTTTCGTAGGAGATTTGAACTCAATTATTTGATGTTTCCAATTAGCGATGTCAACTTTGGACCCAACACGGTAGACCCGACACAAAATTAGCGAGTCTGGGTTTAGGTTAAAGGTCATAAATGGATCGACATGGCGAACCCGTTTAATAAATGCGTGGTTTAGGGTCTAGACATGGTAGACTCGAGAAGCCCTGTTTAAAATTTAATGGGTCGTGTCGGATCGGATCTACCCACAATCCAATACTATATTATGTAGGCTAATATTGTAGTATGTAGTATGTACTATGTAGGCTAATATTGTTGCCTTGTTTCCAGCCGGCCTTATCAGGTCAGGTCGGGTCGAGTCTAATCGGATCGAGTCGGGTCAACTGAATACGATCCGTGTGGTAAAAGGGTCTTATCGTTTTATAAACGAGTCAAGTACAGGTTTAGGGTCTAGATACGATTAGCTAAACGGGTTGGATCCGGGTCTAGGGGTTCTGAACACGACCTGACCCGACCCATTGCTAGCCTACTTCTAATATTGGGTTGGTGCTGGGTTGGGCCTAGCATGTGGCCTATTCCCTCATGGGCTGAAATGTTCACCTAGTACTATGTACAAACCAAAGAACTTGATGCAGGCCAGGCCCAGGTAGCCCATTGTGTCCTCTTTGCCACTTCAGGGAAAATGAGTATTTGCCCCTTGTAGATTTTCAGCTTTATGTATTTCACAATATTTGTTTTATCTTTTATCAGCTCAGATGAGATATTATCCCACCTAATGCGACTTAACACAAGTGCGATTGAAACCATATGTTAGGCTAGGTCGCTTTTAGTTAGGACCCAGTTTGGTTCAGATCTGATTGGATTTTGGCTCACTTCGGCGTTGATTAGGGCTCAGGACCCTCCGGCATGTGGCGCGTTTGGGGCGGGATCTGGTCCGGTTCATCTCCCTAAACATAGGGGCTCATCCAATGGCTGGTTTTTTTTATCGTCTCGCCAGATACGTAACAGCGAGCCTATCCTCAGGGTCAACAGCACCCACGTGGTGACTGAAGCATGATTTTTCGCCGGAGGCAGTCGGAGAGTCAGATCTGGTCCCGATCCCCTAGCTGGCGTTGGTGGATTTTCGGGTCGCCTCCTCTGGTCGACGGTGCGGGTCCCGGAGCTGCGGTGGTGGCGGCGTTAGACGAGAGCTGGTGTGCTTCGTTTTGGGGTGTTGTATTTTGGTTTTTTCCCTTTGTTTTTTCTTTTTCTGTGCTTCTTCCTCACTGGTGGTGGAGCGTTGTGTCTGCCTGAGTGCGGTGGGTTCGCCGACATGCAATCTGTGGTGTTTTGTTCCGGTTGGGAGGCCGACGTCTCGGGGCTCTGTCCCTTTCTCACCACCTGATGATGGTGGTTGGTGGTGGTTTCCAGCCGCCTGGTCACGGATCAGTAGCTTGTGCCGGGCTATGGCGCCTTCCGGATATCGTTTTGACATCCCCTTTTTCATGAACAAAAAAAAAAAAGATTAGGACCCAGACAGACGGGTTGCCCTATTTCGGCCAATAAACAACGATAACTATTACAAATCATCGATTGTAACACAATGCATATCGCACTAATAGTATGATACCGTTAGTACGATAGAGGTAAGGTATCCCTAATCAAATGATCATCTCATTAATCCATTTATCGAAAGCCAATCTATCAAAGTAATTGAGAATTATACCAAAACATAAGATTTTCTTGAAAGGAACAACAATAGAGCAAAATGAAAGAAAGAAGCATAATAGGAGGGTTATGGGTTGTATAGGAGTAGGGGTAGTGCCAGGTTGCGAGTTGGGTTTCAAGTTGGTTCGGATTGCTCGAAGCCTCTGCCCAAACTCCACAGAATGTGTTCGAGTTCGGATTTTTCAACCCAAGCAAGATCAACATCTCATTGATTTCAACTTCTTCATCATAAATGGTATACCCCCCCCTTATATGCTTGAGCTTACATTATCCCTTTGCGACAATCAAATTAGATTTAGGGTTATTGTCATATTTGAGTCCTACATGTCACGTTTTGTGGCCAAAAAGAGCAGTGGCCTTTATTTCTTGGGTTCACCTTGTTAATTTATTGGGCTAATGTCCCTAAGGTCCCTGAAAAAGAGATCGGTTTAGTCTAAGGATAAACAAAAGATCAGTTTAGCCTAAGGTCTCTGCCTTCTGATGATAAACCCGACACTACCCCCCTCCCCACCCATCTCTCTCCCGATCCCGGCAACCTCTCGACCCCGGCGACCTCGCGCCCCCGGTGGCTTGACCTCTCGACCTCGGTGAGCTCGACCTCTGACGGCAGGGGGGATTTGGTTAGGTGCAGCCGGTCGGGGGGGGGGGGGGGGGGGGTTCAGTTAGGTTTGGCGGGGGGGAGGGGGGTTTGATTAGGTCCGGCGACGGCAGGGGAGGGGGGTTCGGTTAGGTCCGGCGGCGATGACGGTGGGGGAGGGGGGATGGTTCACTGGTTTGGTGGCATTTCAAAGAAAATTTGAAATATTGTAGAGGACAATTTCGTCCACAGCATTTCAAGGGATTTTGGCTTAACCGATCTCTTGGTGAGGGACCTCTCACTAAGTCCCCCTAATTTATTTAGGGAACGTAGTGTAAGGTCCATGATAAGAGATCGGTTTAGTGTAAGGGAAATTTTATTCATACCCCATAAATCTGTAATTAGCCCCCATTTCCAACAAACTTGAACACACCCCATTTTTTTTTTTATACCCCATTCCAATCCCAAAAATACCCTTCCCCCTTACACCCCACCTTCAATACACCCCAGTTAAACAGCCCGCCCCAACTTGATTATACCCCACTCAACCACATACCCCTTAAATATACCCCAATTATATGCACTCTTGAATACACCCCACTCTTAAATAAACCCCATGCAGTTGGCTGATACTTGAAGGCACAAGTAGAGCTGCAACTTGGGCGGGCCAACTTGAACCCAACCCGAGTCCAACCCGAACCCAACCCGAATTTGGACGGGCTAATCCGAGCCAAACCTGAATTATTTCTCCTCGACCCGACAGGACCCGACACGAAATTAGCGGGTCTGGGACAAGGCTAAACGGGTTCGGGTCGTAAACGGGTCGTAAACGATAGACCCGTTTAATAAACGGGTCGGGTCCGGGTTTAGGGTCTGGACACGGTAGACCCGTTTAGTATTCAACGGGTCGTGTCGGGTCGGGTCTACCAGCAATCCAATACTATAATATATAATACTAGTGGGTCTTTCGGGTCAGGTCGGGTCAAGTCGGATTGGGTCAACTGAATAGATCCGGGTGGGGGTCTTACCGGGTCTTATCGTGTCTACCTATTTATTAGCGAGTCGGGTACGGGTTTAGAATCTAGACACACGATTAGTTAAACGGGTCGGGTCCGGGTCTAGAGGTTTTGGACACGACACGAACCCGACACGACTCATTGCCACGTCTAGCTGCAACTTGGGCGGCCCAACCCGAACCCAACCCGACTTTGGGCGGGTTAACCCGAACCCACCCGGCACAACCCGGCCAACCCGACGGGTTGGGCTTGGGCTAAGTTTAAACAAACATTTGGTTGGGTTGGGGGTACAAAAGACGCTGAGCAGCGGCTTTGTGGTTTGGGGTAAAAAAAAAGGGCATTGTTGGTATTAAAGGATTGTTGAGTAAGTTATTGAGAAACGCTAGGGATACGGGGGCTAATTACAGATTTTTGGGGTATGAATAATATTTCCCTAGTGTAAAGGAATTACAACAAGATTATTTTGCATCAGGTCCTCTCGAAAAAGATGGCTCTAGAGCAGGTCCCACCGTTGACATTTCTCTCCCTTTAAATAACAAAACTATCCCTAATACTAAAATCACAAACGTTACCAATACGTATTATAGTAAATGTTACTCTTTATTAAAAAAAATTACTCTTTGTTGCAGCGAAATCACTGTAGCAATTTTTTTTTTTTTAGAGAAATCATGTTTTAAAACTTTTATATTTTTTACTACAATGGTTTTTTTTATTTATGAAATGTTATTCTTTGTGTGATTTTACTATACAGATACGTGTATGGATACAGTGGACATTTTTGGTCTTCTACATCAAAGCCATATGCAGATAGTAAGATTTTTCCCGAGATTGAAAAAAATCTGTGTAATTGATTGACAAGCGGCCTAACTATCATTGTTGTTAATTCAATGCTTATTAAATCATCACAAGAACTTTGTTGAGCCGTTGATGTCAGAGTTTGGTTGGTATGTATTGTCCCCTTTAATGAGCTTGTCTATACTGTTTTCCATTTGAACCAGATCATGCGCTCGCGCACACACACACACACTTTTGGCCTGCGGTTTAATCAGAGGCGCTAGTCGGACGGTGCGAGAAAATTGATCTTCAAAGCAATCGTTATCCATCACTTTTCAGATGATTCAAAATGTTCTACATCAGATGCAATCGGTAATCTTGTGTAGATCTCTTTTTGTATTATCATGAATAAATTTTTTTTTTCTTCTGATTGTTTATTTATTGTTTTTTTTAGATCGGCGGGTGTCCCGAAGCCTTTCGGGCAATGGCCCACTTCGGGCTCAGCCTAGTCTTTTTTTTTTGGTACAAGGAGGCCATCCAACTGTTGTGATGGAATGAAAGTCTTCTAACAAGAAGGACAGAAAGACTTGGTGCTGTTAATGGGCACGGGCCAGCCCATTATTGTTTTTTGAGAACCCCTCCATAGAGGGGAGGGAGGGTTAGGCAGCCCCCAACTAGTTAAATTAAACTAAATCAAGGGAAAATACGATTACAAAAATCTCTACCCTCTACCGAGAATTTCTCCACCTAAGGTACAATCCAAATCTTGAAGGTAGCAATGACGGCTCTCCTAAGCTCTTCCTCCGTAGCCGTCTTCTGGTGAAAAATCATTCTATTCCATTCAAGCCAAATGGTCCAAAGAATGCTCATAGCCAGAATATCCCAAGGGCTCCTCAGTTCCTTCTTAATCTCTCTACTCCTCCAGGAGTGCCAAAGAGCTCGTAGATTCCTAATGTGAGAGTTAACACCCCCGATCTTCTCAAAATGCACCCAAATCCTCTTGGCCGTAGAACATTCTAGCAGGAGATGCGAAAAGGATTCCTAGACCCTATTACAGAAGGTGCAGGAAGAATCGAAAATAAGAGGATGATGCCTTTTCATAAGGTTCACCTTCGTCAATATCTTATTCCTCGAAGCTAAGAGAGAAAAAATCTTGACCTGCGACGGGGCTTTGGATCTCCAGATAGATTTTGAAGGCAGAAATCTCTCCATCGGAGGCAGCAAATTCTTATAAAAGGATTTAACCGAAAAGACCCCAGACGGGTGCCACTTCCACCTAGTGCGATCTGCTTGTTGCCTGACTATGACGGTTGAGAGGATATTCAATAGATCATCTAGCTGAACACGCAACGCCGAGGAGAGGTGGGAGGAGAATCGGATAATCCATCGGGAGCCAGAATTAGAGATCCTAATCATCGAATGGACCGAAGCCTCTTGTCGCCTAGAGATCGAGAAGAGGTCTGGGAAAGCACCTTCAGCTTGACGTCGCCGATCCAAGCATCCTCCCAAAACTTCACTCTCCTACCGTCACCCAGAGAGATTAAGCACCCATGCTTGTAAAGGTCTCTAACCTTATTCACTCCTCTCTAGAAATGGGAGATCCGACCTGAAGCCCTACCGAGAGAGTTAATCGGGGAGAATCTCCTGAAATATTTGACCAAAATTATCTGTCTCCATGAGCCTCCATCCTCGTTCTGCAGTCTCCACCACCATTTGCCTAGCAAGGAAATGTTAAAACGTCTCAGATCCAGAACCCCTAGACCGCCATTATCCTTGGGTGAACAGACTTGGTCCCATCTCATCAGATTATAAGCTCCACCAGATCCTCCAACCCCTCTCCATAGAAAGGATCTACGTATCTGGTCAATTCTCTCTATAACCCAAGAAGGAAGATAGAAGTAGGCCAGATAGTAAACCAGAATAGCAGATAAAATCGCGTTCACTAGGATCAATCGACCGCCCAGAGAGAGGAACTTACCTTGCCAGCCTTCCAGTCTCTTCTCAATCTTCTGGATGAGTTTCTCCTTGTCTTCCTGCCTCAAGGCCTTATCGCTGATCGGAATACCAAATATTTCATTGGCAGCATCGCTTCTCTGCAATTATGCATCTTGTCAAAGGTCTCCCCCAATTCTTCCGCTCCTCCTATATGGTATAAGTTACTCTTCTGGAAGTTGATCCTGAGCTCCGAGGTGAGTTCCAATCCGTAGAGAAGAATCTTCAAGGATACCAACTGAAGGGGGCAAGATTCTGAGAAAAGAAGGGAGTCATCCGCGTAGTGCAGGTTAGAGGTACTCCACCCCGACCCATCGATACCTTTCACTATCCCTGTCGAATTCGCTCTCTGAATCATGGCGTCGAAAGCGTCTACATGACTCAGTGGTTCGATTTGGGCTGGATCGGACATAATTAAACCTTAGGAGCTAGAACTGAACCGAATTAAACACTTTTAAAATTATTTTTGAAACGAACTGAACCAAACATTCAAAAAATCCAAAACGAACCAATTAGGTCTATTTGGTTTCGATATCCTAGATGAAACCCAACCGATGAACACCTCCACTGTAGAGTCGCAATTTTTGGGAGTCCTACCGATTGGGCCCGACGTGCATGAAATAGCATCAGAGTTCTTGGGGAGCGCTTAGTCAGGGTTGAGTGTGATTCACCTGTTAGGGGTGCTGCCATCGTATGGTTGTAATGTTGCTTTTGTGCCTAGCTCGTGAAACACAAGTGGTCATGGTCCTGATTCTCCAAGACTAGCGACTTCAGGTGAGTCACTTCCACCACAAAGGTAGGTCTTCCTACCTACCAACAAGTTTTTTTTTTTTTGGAGTATGCCCCTCTCTTGCTAAGTATCTTGGTCAAGTTTTTGGCAACAATCTTTGAGTGTTAATATCAGGTTAATTTCTATCGGAAAACCCTTGTCAAGTGATCTAGTCAATCATGTTCAACTCCTCTACGGTTCGTCCTTTTCCTTGGTTCACCTGGTCGGAACCTAGTGAACACCATGGTCGTGCGATGACAGGCACCTCGACAAGTGTATTCAACACCATTTAACTCTGCCTCCATCCTACAGTTGCGATTCTCACGACGTCACGATCAAGTGAACCCGGGGAAAAGGTGAACTGTAGAGGTTTCAAACTCCTTATAGGGTGCATTATTTTCGGCAGAAATGAGGGTGAAAATGGATCCATCTGTTGACATCATTTTCATTTCCAATTTTCTTTCTATTTTAAGTTGGTAGAAACGAAGCCACCTGCGGACTTTATTTCCTCCCAGCGGACCTACTTCGTTTCCCCTCTAATTCAGACGAAAACGTCATTCCCTTAAGTCAAGTGAAAATGAACAAATCGATAAAACAAATTTCCTTCCTCTCTATTACTCATTTAATTTTCTTCCTCTCAAAAGAACAAAAAGAAAGAAACTAAAATCAATGGACATATAAGTGTACATAAATCATTTCCGTTTCCTTAGATGGGAGGAAATGAAAAGAACTCACCCATAATCAGCCCCATACAATATCATAAAATACTATTCAACAAGACAGAAATTAACCTTTACATATCCAATCGCAACCGTCTGTTGCACCCAATCTCGATCAGTGAATCACACTAGCCACGACCAGCAAGCAGTCGACACGTACGTGTGATCGGGTCGCTAAAGAATATATAAACCTTCTGGTCTGGTGATGAGGATGAAGAGGACAACTCATAATTTGCTATTTGGTGGATTAGGTTGGAAGTAATAGCATGACTTGGGTTCTCTCTCTCTCTCTCTCTCTCTCTCTCTCTCTCTCTCTCTCAATACCAATTGTTTTGGTTGGATTTTCTTGATTAGTTTTTAATATAATTGGTCGGGAGCTGCCTAACCCTCCCTCCTAAAGGAGGGGTTCCAAAAAAAAAAAAAAAATTTAGTTGGATGATGCAAGAGATATAGGGAGAATGGCAACATGGTTACATGGGTGACCTTAGCATTTAGTAGTGGGATGATGGAGCATTGTATGTGATGTATTCAAAGGGGAGAGGGGGTCGAAATTGAATTGGTATTTATCTTCTGACGTAATCCCCCCCCATTATTCTCAACCGCCTCAATTACTCGTGCATTTATGCGGTTTTATGGGATTTCAATCCGCAATAGTCCTCCCTTTCAATGCCCTAACCACCCATATGGGTCCCACCACACCCCCTCTACCTTTCTCACCATTCAAATCCTTCCCATAATCTAAACAATAGGAAAATACTATTTTACCCCTCCCCCAAATGATGTGTCATGATTTTAGCCATCTGTTTCACCCAGCCTGCCCTTCCATAATTTAAACAATAGGAAAATTCTATTTACACCCCCACCCACACACACACACATAATGACATGTCGTGATCACAACCGTCTGTTTCACCTGATCAGAATGAACTAGTGAATTGCACTTAGCACGGAGCAGCACGCAAAGGGATATTGTGATTGAATGCCATGTCATTCTATGTAAACGAATAGGTAAAAACTATCGGTATAAATATTTTTTTTTTAAACAAATAACTCCATACAAATACGCATATACCTAGAAAATATATACAAATTAGTCAGCCGAGAACTCTTGGCCATTTGATGGAGCAATCATAGGCCTGAGTATCAAGAGTTTATTATACATTATAGAAGGAAAATACTATTTAACCTGAATGCTTTACTGATTTCTTTTAACCAGAATGATGTGTCATGATCACAGTAAGCTCACACACGTCAAAGGGATGCTGTGATTGGATGCCACGTCATTAACACGCGATCTAGTGT